>OY856409.1:588340447-588440447 GCA_963693085.1 Alisma plantago-aquatica | reverse complement strand
CCTCCTTCTCCTGATTAGTAGATGCGCATGAGTTCTTGCTTAGCTTGAAATGACCGGCTAATGGAGTACTCACGACTTTGGACTTGCTCATGTTGAACTGCTCTAGAATCTATTCAACATATCTCTCCTGTGACAACCACAACTTGTGTTGCTCCCTGTCACCTGTGATTTGCATCCCCAGTTGCTGTCATGATGGTCCCAAATCCTTCATATCTAAGGCTTTGGAAAACTATGTCTTCAGTTTCTTGATCAAACTAACATCCTCCCCCACTATCAACATGTCATCCACATAGAGTAGTAGAATAATGAATTTGCCATTGGAAAACCTCCTGATGTAAGCAAATGGATCTACACTTCTCTTCTAGTACTCATGACTTTGTATGAAATAATCAAACTTATTGTACCACTATTTTGAAGCTTGTTTCAAACCATACAAACTATTTTTCAATTTCCAGACTAAGTGCTCCTTCCCCTTGACCTTAAAACCCTCTAACTACTTCATTTAGATCTCCTCTGCTAGGTCACCATGAAGAAACATCATCTTCACATCCATCTTCTCAAGCTCCATATCTAGTCTAGCAACCAATCCTAGAACCAATCTAATAGAAGTCATTTTTACAACATGAGAAAATATATCATCAAAATCCACCACTAGTCTTTGACCAAATCCCTTGACAACTAGTCTGGCTTTGTAAATTATATCTTTCTTGTTGTCATCTCTCTTCATCCTTTAGACCCACTTGTTCTTTAGTTCTCTTTGTCCCTTGGGAAGCACCACAAGCTCATAGGTATTATTCTTCTACAAAGAATACATCTCCTCCTGCATCGCTTAATACCAATGTGCTCTACGAGTTTCGACTTCATGATAAGTCTCTGTCTCCTCCTCATCAGTAAGGAGAACATACTAAGATGTCAGCTATATGGGTGAAAGATGATGATCTTTTCCAGGCCTCCTCAACTTTTGCTCTGAGGACTCTACCTGGGGTTGATCTTGCTCCCCCTTCCCATATGTCTCTGTCTGTAGGGGTGTAAACGGTGCGGGTCTGGCCATACCCATACCCATACCCATCTAATTTAGCGGGTCCGGTTCCAGTTCTAGACCCGCATAATACAAAACCTGGACCCGCACCATACCTGTACCCGCAATAATAGCGGGTATGTGGGTAAGCGGTTCTATAAAACATCATATTATTATGTAAGAGAAATGACTATGATATATATATTTAACACAACAAGATATTGTTATCATATAGTATATTAACATGTAATAGTTATATTAGACAATGCTGTACTCTACACAATAACATTAATTGAGTAATTGTTTACATATTTGTAGTCATGATCATAACATTTAATTTATGTAGAAAGTAATGTAAATTAGTAGACATTTTGATTTTAAGTTTACATATGATGTTAATTATTGTAACTAGAATAGTTAATTCTTAATTATATGACTAGTCTCAACCTTATTGTGGTTAGAGTAGGATATAATCTCAATAATTATATTAGTTAGACTAGTAAAGTATGATATATATAACACATTATTTTAATAGTTAGTTATGTATAGTGGGTACACGGGTCTAGCGGATTTTGGTCTAAGCATACCCATTATTGGACCCACTTATATGCGGGTCCAAGGGTATACGAGTCCAAGGGTATGCGGGTATAAAACAATTAGACCCATGACGGGTTTTTTAAGGGTCCGAATTTGTGGGTCCGTGGGTCTACCCGTACCAATTTACAACCCTATCTGTCTGTGAGTCTAAATCACTCAACTATGCATCTAGAACAAGAGCACTCGACATGCTCTTACTTTATTGCTCATGGTGATGATGTTGCTCTTCTTCATCATCTAAATATTGCACCTGTGAAGAAGCTGAAGCATCCTCGTACTCATCATTAGAAGAACTATCACCTCATCTTGCAACCTATGCATTATCACTCTCAGACTTTGCACTATCTGACTCTCATAGAAAGTCACATTTCTATGTTTTCTCATGGACTTTTTCATAGGATCCCATAACATGTAGTCAAACTGTTGATATCCATAGAAAAGAAAAATACATGGCATCATTTTATCATCCACCTTTTGCCCCTTTTCCTTTAGAACATGTGGATAAGCCTTGCAAAAAAATACTCGCAAATGAGAACAAGAAACATCCTTTCTTGTCCATACATTTTCAAGTATATCAAAGCCCAAAGGAATTGATGGAGACTGATTAATTAGATAGTAGGAAGTACTCATTGTCTTGCCGTAGAATGTCTTTGGCAACTTTGCAGTCTTCAACACACATTTGACATTCTCAACTATGGTATAGTTCATCCTCTTAGTTGTACCATTATTTTGTGGTGTGTCGGGCTCTGTCCTTTCATGCCATATCCCGGATTGCACACAATAATCCTAGAACTCCATGGAGGTGTACTCTCATCCATTGTCTGTGTAGAGACACTTCAACTTTTTCTCTATCTCTAGCTTCACCATGACATGAAATTTCTAGAAACACTTGAAGACATAATCCTTGATCATCCACAAGTAGACCCACACCTTCCTATATGCATAATCAATGAAGGTGAAAAAATACCTATTGCCACCTAGTGAAGCTACCTCAAATGGAGCACAAACATCCAAATGAACTAATTGTAGAACATTTGGCTTCACCTTTGATCTTGTCTTGAAAGAAACTCATTGATCCTTTCCATCTGAAATTAATCACATCAGTTGAGACTGGTGTCCTTTCCATAAGAAATCAAACCCTACTTTGATAGAAGCTACAAGCCTTTATCACTCATGTGTCCAATTCTTCTGTGCCATAGATCTTCTTGGTGATACTCAACTGCATGTATATCACCACCTTTGAGAACTTTAAGCTGGTCTTGTATAATGTGTTATACAATTTGCCCTGTACAATAACCAAAGCCCCCTTTATGATTTTACATTTTCCACCACCAAAATCTAGACGACAACCTTTTCTATCAAAGAAAGAACTAGATATCAAACTAAGCCACAAATTTAGAACATGAAGAACATCCTAGAGGGTAAGCGTACAACTAACACTTGTTTAAGCACAAATATCTCCAATCCCAATAACTCTAGAGAAGTTGCAATTTTCCATATTCACCCTCCCAAAGTCCCCCTTCCTACATTAAGTGAATAACTCCTTACTAGGTGAAGCATGATAATAAGATGATGTATCCACCATCCACTTGTAATCATCATCCTCAATATGTAAACACTGCTCTTGAACTATCAAGACCACATCATCATCATCATCCTTGTCTTCTGATATTGTTGTTGTAGATTATTGTTTTCATCCTTCTTATCTTTGGTTTCAGACCCATGTTTCTTTTTTTAAACCTTGCAATCCCTTTTATAATGACCCAACTTTCTACAATGGAAGCATCCTCTACTCTTCAACTTGGATATAGCAATGGACTTCCCATAGTTTGGGGACTCACCATGACTCTAAGATATGCTACAATCTTTCTCTCTATCAGTTCCCCTGCTCTTTATGAAGTGCACATCTAACCTGCTGTCACATTAGGCTCATCATTAAGTCTCTTCATTCAGTAGACTGCTCTTCACCTGGTCAAGTGTCAACTTGCCTTCCTGTGCATAATTATTGATCGTAATAACGTGTGCATCCCAATTGTCAGGTAATGATCCTAAAAGAAGTAGAGCCTAAAGTTCATATCAAGAACCATCTTCATGGACCCCAATTGATTTAAAAATCTTTGAAATTCATTTATGTTCTCGACAATGCTTGTACCATCCCGATAGTTCAGGGTCATAAACTTCCTAATAAAAATATCTTTATTCGTGGCCTTCTTCATCTTATATAATTTCTTGATCTTTTCCCACAAATATTTGACATCAGTCTCCTCTGATACATCATGGAATATAAAATATTGAGGTGATTTTGCACTGTTCCAACTATCTTCCTATTTAGTTTCTTCTAGTTTGCATCAAAAACATTCTTTAGCTTTTGCCTCTCTATAAGATCATGTAAATCCTTACAATAAAGAATATCTCCATCTTGGGTTTCCATGTATTCCAATTTGTGCTCGTTAACTTAATCATTGTTGCATCATCATCCTTCCACATATGGACCTGATCTGCACAACCTAGACTCTGATACTAATTGAGAGGTTTTCGCAATGGGGAATATGTGCATGTATGTTATGCTATCAAGATGCAACAAAAAAAGTATATGCAGAAGCATTACTAACGAGTGTGTAAAACCA
This sequence comes from Alisma plantago-aquatica, assembly GCA_963693085.1. Taxonomy (NCBI): domain Eukaryota; kingdom Viridiplantae; phylum Streptophyta; class Magnoliopsida; order Alismatales; family Alismataceae; genus Alisma; species Alisma plantago-aquatica. The sequence goes on along the minus strand of OY856409.1, from coordinate 588,436,205 downwards.
AGATAATAAATGCAAGCAGTTAGAGGAAAGAAAAAGACCAAATTTTTGTGGAAAATGTCACGATGTGTCAGGGAAAAGCCATGGGGTCTACCACAGGAAAATACACTATAAAAAGAAAATATATAATATTTCTTCTCGGATTTTGACCTAAATCAGAGATAGTATACCAAGAAGGAGAAATAAAAATATATCACACCATAGGGAGAGATACCTACAAATCGACTAATCGACATCTTCCCATAATGGCATATTCTTTCACAAAGTACACTATAGTAGATGGCCCAAAGAAGAACACTCAGATGCCTTGGCAATCTTGCCTCATTTTTTTTCTTATTCCTTTTCTTTTTCTTCCTTCTTCCTTCTCTGCCTTCTTCACCCGCCTCGAAGGTACTGCCCTTTTATACTTTGTGGGAGCCTTTTTGCTAATTGCCTTAGCTATTGTCTTTGAAAATTAGTGGTTGTGTTGCCTCTTGGCTGCAACACACATTGTGTTGCTTGCGGCTGGGATTTATATCCCATGGGCAACAACATAAAAAGAAGTATGTCATAATGGTCTTTCCCCCTCATAGGTTGGAAACATAGGCCCAATAAAAAGTTACCGTTTGGCTCCAAAAATCTAGAATATGTAAGAGAATTCTGGATGATATTGTCTTATCTATCAAAAGATATCAACTCATAATCTCATCAAGCGGTATTTATCCTGAACATGCTATTGGTTCTGGAACCCTAGACCATAGTAGTGGATGAGAGAGGTGAGAGTGGCGGCCATAGTCCTAGAAGCCGCTCTGGTGGTCGAGGTACTCCCCACCTTGACTGGCATCCCCCAAAATTTGTTCCTGCTTCATTGGATGTCCCTAAACATCTTTTTGATTTGTCTTATGATCCTCCACCCAAAGATCCCCAGGGTGACTCTCAATTTGATTCCAAGTAGATCTACGACCCACTGTGAACCTACACAGTTACAACCTAAGATACTGATCCCAGAGTACCATCACCCATCAAATTCATTTTGCCAAATGTGCTCAAACCTAAGGATATCTCCATCGATCGTAGAGGTTCGGTTCCCGCAATCACAATGAATATGATCACCTTGAAACCCATCCTAGAACCTTGGAAGCTTGTGGTTGTGGTGAAAGAAATTGGGATCAACATAGTTTTCTAGGCTCTGATCAGCAGACTCCGAATTCTCTAGTCACCAACCGAGATGTTTTGGGCCATCAATATTGAGATGGGGTACTTCTTTATTCACCTTGCTAACTAGGAGGACTTCGTGACCGCCATGACTGGAGGTCCTTGGACCATCTTTGAGAACTACCTTTTGGTACAGTCATGGTTACCTAGATTCTACCCTTCTGACCCTATTACTCACAAACTTGTAGTTTAGATCAGGGTTACAGATCTACGGATGTTTCTCTACCAGTTACAATTACTCGCCAGTATTGGAGACTTGGTAGTAAAGACCATCAAGCTTGATGACACGACCACTGTTGGTCATAAAGGAAAGTTTGCACAGATTGTTGTTGAAGTAGATACTTCTAAACCTCTAATCCCAGCTATCTTATTGAATGGTGAGTAGTTTAGGATTGTGTATGACAACATGCTAGTGATATGTATGAGATTTGGATGTGTGGGTCATGTAGATAAAGGTTTCACCTTCATCCCCATCTTCACGATCCCACATCCCTCATCATCATCGGTTGGTACCCCATTTGTAGTCCCAAACTCCTACCCATCGACAATACATGCCAAAAAACTTAAACGCTGTTAGTACCCAATAAAGGTGAAGGACAAAGTAAAGAAACCCATTCTCCCAATCACTCAACCAATAAGGGAAGCTAGGTTTACTAAAGATAAAGGTAAGTTGGCATTCAAAGATGACTAAGAAATAGTTGTGAATAGAATTTAGAAGAAGAAAGGGAAACTAAAACAATCAGTCGTTCTTGAGAAAGCCTCATAGAAAAATAATGCACCCCTTGTAACCATCAATCCCATGCTCAGGATACATCCATAATCCTAGTCGATGGTGAAATGAATGTAGGTCGGGCTGCTGATACCCCTTTCCAATTTGGTGGTTCCCCCATCATTGGTGATCTGTCATCATCCTATCTAACCTTCCACTGGGGAGACAAGGGGATGGAAATGGGTGGTCTTACTCTGCATCCAGATGATCATCTACCAGCCAATTCAACTCAGTCCCAGTAGAAAAAGAAAGAAGGGCAAGCTTTCCCAAATGATCAGGAATCTCAACAACAACTATGAGGCACAATAAATCTTAAGATTCTAAGGTAAAGGTCAGGAAATGGAGCAGCAACCCCCTACAGAAGGCATCCAGTTTGTGGGACGTGGACACAATTATCTAAACCTCCTCCATCCATTATTTATGGTTACCATACTTAGTTGGTGTGTCCAAGGAACAAAATTTGAGGAAAAAATCATCTTCTCAAAGAGCTCAAATCAATGTATAAGATTCAATTTCTCTCCCTTGAAGAAATGAGATGTAGTGGCTCCACTTGCCCTCAATATCATATGCAAGCTTGGCTACTCTACCTCATACCATGTTGAAGCATTGGGCTTCTCTGGAGGTATCTAGTTTCTCTGGGACACAGGTCACTATGATATGGAAATCATTGCTAATCATAGACAACTTGTACATAGCCATATTAATGGAGGCTGGGAGATATAGTTTGTGTATGGAAACCCCAATCCTAGTAAATACTCCCTCCTTTAGAAGCACCTTCAAGAGATTTCACACCAAATTCATGGCACCTAGGTATGGTGGGGGACTTTAACACTGTGCTTGATCCTATGGAGAAAGTAGGTAGCTGACACTTTGACAGAAGGGTCTGCAACATGTTTAAAGGCACACTTATGTATATAGGCTTAGTTGACATTAAAGCCAAAGGTCATTTCTTCGCCTTCAAGTGTCTGCACATCCACGAGAGGCTTGAAAATGTTATTGCTAATGATGCATGGCTCACCGTGGTTGATTCCTTTCGAGGATCTGATGTATGGACAAATTGTCGTTATTTTGATATCTAATTTGGTTATTTTCTGTGTCATATGTGCTTAATTAAATATCTTTTTAATACATATTTTACCAAATTAGTAAAAATCACTTGTGCATCATTTCTTATATTTTTACATGTATTTTACATGTTTTAATTATTATAGTAATTATTTGATTTTATTCATTGATTATTTTATTGCAGATAATTATTATTTACTGGAGCAAAATCGATACCATCGACTTGCAACTCGATGGTATCGACATGGCATCAGAGTACAAATATTTTTTGCTCGAGATTGAAAAGGAAAAGGACGTTTTACTGTGAAGAAGTCGATACTATCGACTTCCAAGTCGATACCATCGACTCAGACGCTGCGGACCAAATTTTAATGTGTTAAATCTAACACATATTGTATTAAAAATTACATTTTAGGTTTCCTCTTGACCTAAACATGTACGACGGCTATAAAAGGTACCATTAGAACCGCAATTGGGAGATCTATCACGGGGGGACGATACGACAGCCGAACAGAGGGAGAAAAGTAGAGGAACCCTACACGGAAGACCTCGGAGGCGTTTTGGCGGCGGAAACGGCGACAAATTCTCTCCATCTTCTCCAGATCCACTCTTTAACCCTTTCTCCAATTTACTGTATCTCGAAATTCATGTTTTAAATCTTTTCGACTTACTGTGATACCATGTCGTCTATTTTCGGCTAAAAACCATATATCTTTAGGACCGGGAGTATCCCGGGAAGTCATTGTATGAAGTTTTTATCATAATAATTCATCATTTATCTCTCAAATTCGTGGTATGAATTCGTTGTCTCAATTTTATTGTTATGCTTGATCACCATAATAATAACCTAATGCCCTTAATTTCTTTGAAAGAAGAATTAACGGTTGAAAAAGAAATGAATATCACATTAATTGACAAATCCCTTGAACAAGGAGGTGTAAGGTTAATGGTGGATACCGAGAGATCATTTTTAATGCACCTAGTTTAGGGTATAGGTTACTACGACAGTGGAACCGACCTAGACATAGGTAGTGAATTGTACCATGACAGTGGGCAATTCTGATTTCAGGCCACTACCCGGATAGAGAGATAAATCTGAGTGATTAGATAGAAATTCATGCAATGATAACCCGCGGTGAAACCGCCATCCTAAAGATCTCCATCTAAATTGATTAAACTAAACATTTAATCGATTGCTTTGTTTTCTCTTATTTTCTTTTTCTTTTTCAGTCAACTCTCAAATCATTTTAATCGGCTTAGCTGATCAATCCTAATTAGTAATAGTCTTTAACCTCACAACTCCCTGTGTTCGATAACTTGGGACTCATAATCCCATATTACTTCGACACGTACACTTGCGTATTACACGCACGTTATACGCGTGTCAAGTTTTTGGCGCCGTTGCATTACATAAAATTTTATTGTTAGTTTTGACATTGTACATATTCATCTAAATATTTCTTTATAGTTAGTCTTCTTTCATTAAAATAAAAATAAAAAAAGCGCATGGCCCCTATTTGTTTTGAGTGTGGAAATGCACATGTAGGTTATAGATGTCTGAGTCCACCTTCATTACATCATGAGAAAATCTCAAAGGAAACTCATCGTGAGCATATTAGAATTTTGGTTCAATATGTTTTAAATCACAAAGGTCCTATTTCTAATGGAGGTTGGGGTAGAGTAGAGAAAATGGAAGAAGTTGAGGTTGAGGATAAGGAATTAGACAGTGAGGAGAACATATTGGAAGAAGTTTTAGAATCACCTCTACCATGTCCTTCCATTGATCCCACACCCACACCCTCAACTCCTAGGATTGATTTTGAATATGATTGGGGATCTGATGAGGAAAATGAGAAGAATGATGCAAATAATGTGGATTACAATTTTGATACATGTGTTTGGGATATGAGTGAAGGAGAGGAGGATCCAGAAGATGCTTTATTTGATATTGATCTTAGAGAGGAGGAAGAGAGTGAGGAAGAGGATGTTGAGAGTGAAAAGGTGGAGGAATTTCCCATTACCCATCACATAATTCCTTCACCACAAGACCCATCTCTTCATTTCCTTATTGAGGACCCTATATGGGATATATATCCAGATGATGATTTTGAAAAATTTTGTGAGGATATTAATGAATGTGGGGGAATTGAATTATTAGAAGAGGAGGAGGCACACAAATTCACCTTTGATATAACCCCTTCATTATGTGTAGATAGGAGTGATCCATTGGGGATGGTCATAGAAATTAAGGATCAATCATCATTATACCTTTCACCTCGTTGCTATCTATTTCTGCATGTGCTCCCACATCAAGACTTGATTGTGAGTCATTTTCATGTTCATGTTCATTGCAGTGATAATTTACTGTTGAAATGGAACGTCAACCATACATGTTGGTCTTCTGACTATTATTTGTTTTTTATCATTGTTGCAAGGAACCAAAAGTTTAGAAGGAAGAGGCGGAGAGAGCTTCACCCTCCTCCACGACCACCTGATTATTGTTAATTGACATGTGTCCATCCTAGGACATTAAACAAGGAAGCTTGTGGGAGGCAACCCACCAATTAGGTTTATTTTGTTAAACTTTCAATTCTACTTTTACATTCCTATTTGTAGATTGTGATATCTATTTTTGATATAAGTAAAAAAGGTGCCTTGATATGTGTATTCAGTGTGCAGGGACGCATTGAGTCGGTACCACCAACTTCACTGTCGGTAGTGTCGAGTTTTCATTAGTGACTTCTCACAAGTTGAGCAAGCATAGACACTTCACCGAGCTTGAGTTCTTATTGGAGGGCATGTCTTAATGTGGATCCCTCCCACTCGTCTTTTGTCATGAATCTCATCTCACATATCGGTACATCTGTTCCATTTATCTTCCTTTACTTTTGACATTGGGGACAATGTCATATTCAAGCTTAGGGGGAGGAATGGAACAGTGCTTCTATCTTTACCTCTTGCATCTTTACTTTTTATCATATCTCTACATGTTTTGCTTTTGTTGTTTGAAAATTTTTTTTAGGGTCCACTTCTATCTAGTGTACTTGTGGACAAAAAAAATAAAAGTTTGGTTAGGATTAGCCGTTTGTTGATGATGTGGTATCAATTCTGAAAATTCTAAATAAAAATTTGAATGTGCTTTCATGCTTTGCACTTTAAGCTAAATTTGCTATGTTTAAGAGTACATAACTGGAGGAATTGTTTGGATTAGTCAGCTTGAAGACATACTGATTGAATGAAAAACCTAACTTAACCCTATGGCTTGTGTTATGACGATGATGTTTGAGTCCAAACCAACCAAACAGTAACGTGATCTTTAATGTGAATTCTAGAAATAAACTCTAAGGTTACCCTGTTACACAAGTTGATAGAAGAGGGACATATCATGGTTGGGAAAGACATTGTCTCTTATTCATGTGATCTCATCCACCTTCCATTCATCTTCATTCACCACCATAGGATGATCAAGTTTAATCCAAGTTATTTTCCTCTTCTTTGCAATACATGGCATGATAGGAAGCATATAGTTAGTTCATTTTATTATGCATTAGAAAAAGAAAAAAAATCATATAATCTCTTTTGAGCACTTGTACTTTGCATAACAAAATTTCATGTAGTTGCATTTGCATTGCATATTTTATAAGGTGTTACATATTTATTATCTTCTACCATCTTCTGTCATGAAAGAGTGTAAAAAAAGTTGTATCTCCTTACTCCTCCAAATAAAAAAAGCAAAAAAAAACCCAAGCATGAACTGTTCATCTTGCTAAAAATAGGGTAAGAAAAAAAAGAGTTATTGAAAAAGAAAAAGAAAAAATAGGAGAAAATGAGGAAAAGGATTTCAAGTTCAATGCCATATTCTCTCTAAGCAACAAATGAGGGGATTGTGGATCTTTTTGTAAACACCTTTCCACTTATACTCATCATTAGAATGAGACATCCATTGCATGCATCATTCCACCAAAATGAAAAATAGTCATTAGAAGCCATACATTCACATTTTATCCATCATACAGGTGCATCATATTTTTACTTTTTGCATAAATGATTTGGATTATTCTTGTGAATCCAATTTTCATAGTCACCCATCTTTTCCACCCATTGCTCTGTATGGTAGGCCACCATCACAATTAATCCCCTCATCCATGTTTATTTGGGGATCTACTTCCAAGTAGCTTATTTAGGTAGATCAGAGCAATGTAGATAGGGAGATCACATGGTGCATCAAGCATGTGTCTTACTGGGTATGATATTAACTGCTTCTTATTGATAGTGTTTTCATTGATCTTATTGTGGACATCTATTATGAACATTATTGATCATTTTAGAGTAGTTACTTGTTCAGTGGTTGGCAAGGACCAGTTTGGGACCGACTGGTGGAGGGTGGTTAGGAAAAATAATTCATAGGTACCTGTCTTCTTGCTGACTATTTAAAACAAATCTAAGAGTAGTGTTGCTCGAGGACAAGCAATATTCAAGCTTAGGGGTGTGATGTATGGACAAATTGTCGTTATTTTGATATCTAATTTGGTTATTTTCTGTGTCATATGTGCTTAATTAAATATCTTTTTAATACATATTTTACCAAATTAGTAAAAATCACTTGTGCATCATTTCTTATATTTTTACATGTATTTTACATGTTTTAATTATTATAGTAATTATTTGATTTTATTCATTGATTATTTTATTGCAGATAATTATTATTTACTGGAGCAAAATCGATACCATCGACTTGCAACTCGATGGTATCGACATGGCATCAGAGTACAAATATTTTTTGCTCGAGATTGAAAAGGAAAAGGACGTTTTACTGTGAAGAAGTCGATACTATCGACTTCCAAGTCGATACCATCGACTCAGACGCTGCGGACCAAATTTTAATGTGTTAAATCTAACACATATTGTATTAAAAATTACATTTTAGGTTTCCTCTTGACCTAAACATGTACGACGGCTATAAAAGGTACCATTAGAACCGCAATTGGGAGATCTATCACGGGGGGACGATACGACAGCCGAACAGAGGGAGAAAAGTAGAGGAACCCTACACGGAAGACCTCGGAGGCGTTTTGGCGGCGGAAACGGCGACAAATTCTCTCCATCTTCTCCAGATCCACTCTTTAACCCTTTCTCCAATTTACTGTATCTCGAAATTCATGTTTTAAATCTTTTCGACTTACTGTGATACCATGTCGTCTATTTTCGGCTAAAAACCATATATCTTTAGGACCGGGAGTATCCCGGGAAGTCATTGTATGAAGTTTTTATCATAATAATTCATCATTTATCTCTCAAATTCGTGGTATGAATTCGTTGTCTCAATTTTATTGTTATGCTTGATCACCATAATAATAACCTAATGCCCTTAATTTCTTTGAAAGAAGAATTAACGGTTGAAAAAGAAATGAATATCACATTAATTGACAAATCCCTTGAACAAGGAGGTGTAAGGTTAATGGTGGATACCGAGAGATCATTTTTAATGCACCTAGTTTAGGGTATAGGTTACTACGACAGTGGAACCGACCTAGACATAGGTAGTGAATTGTACCATGACAGTGGGCAATTCTGATTTCAGGCCACTACCCGGATAGAGAGATAAATCTGAGTGATTAGATAGAAATTCATGCAATGATAACCCGCGGTGAAACCGCCATCCTAAAGATCTCCATCTAAATTGATTAAACTAAACATTTAATCGATTGCTTTGTTTTCTCTTATTTTCTTTTTCTTTTTCAGTCAACTCTCAAATCATTTTAATCGGCTTAGCTGATCAATCCTAATTAGTAATAGTCTTTAACCTCACAACTCCCTGTGTTCGATAACTTGGGACTCATAATCCCATATTACTTCGACACGTACACTTGCGTATTACACGCACGTTATACGCGTGTCAGGATCTATTCAGATCATAACCTTGTCCTCACTAATAGCAACTCAACTACCTAGAACACCTTCAAGGCCTTTCAAACTAAATCTAGTTGGACCATGATAAGGGGTATACAAGCAAGAACTCATTCCTCTATGGGACCTCCACAAATTGTTTACCAACGTCATTCCATCCTTTCAGGCTACCGTTGTGACTTTGGAATCTAAATGACTTAAAAAGCAAGAAAGGAGAAGTATGCTACAACACGTCGGCCGGACAAGTTCTAGGTAAAATTTATTCACAATCCTTCCTCTTATAACGATCTGCGTGCCACTAAATTACAAGAGAAATACCATCACATCCTTCAATGAGAAGAAAACTGGTGATAATGGGTGCACATGAAATGCTTAAACAAGGAGACTATAATACTAAATTCTTTCAACCTTCATGAATTCTATATGACAAGCGAAAATGATTAAAAAAATCAATGATGATGAAGGTGAATGGATCACTAAAAAATCGATGATTCAGTCGCTGGTGTGAAGCTTCTTCACTAACCTGATGACTACACATGCATGCCCTCTAGCAGATGTAGATACTTTCCTAAACAATCAGGGTTATGTCACATGACTCGATTCTCAGATGAGCAACTTCCTCATGCACATGCTTGGTCATGATGAAATCAAAAAGGTTGTGTTCTCTATGGTGTCATCCAAAACATCAGGCCAGATGGTGTCCACTCTGAATTCATCCAAACCAACTAGTTTCAGGTTGGAAGTTTAGTCATTCTTACAGTACAAAATGCCTTCAATAAAGGAAAGATCAAGTCCAAGCTTTATTAATCCCACATGATTTTGATCCCTAAAGTGAGAAAACCCAGAGGTATAACACGATATGACCGGTTTCACTAAATAACACATGCTTCATACTTATGGATGGATTATCGACACACAGTCTAGCTTTATTCCTAGAAGACACATCAATGACAACATCCTTCTGGTCCAATAAGTAATCCACTCAACGAAAAACAACACTACTAGAAAACATTGGGTCAACATTAAGCTCGACCTATCAAAAGCATTTGATAGAATGCATTGGCCTTTCATCCAAGACTTGCTATAGAAAGTTGGCTTGCCCAACAACCTCATACATGTGATTATGGAGATCATCTTAGGTGGATCTACCTCTATTATATGAGAAGGTTCACCCTTTCCTCCCTTTAGATCAATGCAATGTGTTTGTCAGGGGGACCCCATCAGTCCCTATGTGTTCATCCTATGTATGGAACACCTAATCCAATCAATTTTCCTTGAGGTTCACACTTGAGATTGGAAAACTATTATGCTATGCAAAAAAGGTACACCTTTGTCACATGTTTTCTTCACTGATGATATGATTCTCATGGAGGAATCCTCCAGCAAGTAAGCTTCTATCATCTCCCAGGTCTTAGAGGAATTTTCCTTAGTTTTAGGCCAAACAATATCTAAGAAGAAATGTTAATCATTTTTCTCACATAACATCCCACAGGCTGTTAGGAGAGCTTTTAGCAAGAAAATGCTTATCTCTCACACCAGTGATTTGGTACTTTACCCATGACTCCCCTTTATCCACCATAGGCTTAAAAAAGCATGCATGAAAGTATAGTCACCACCTTGCAAGACCATATAAATAGCTAATCATATCACTAGCTCTCCCTCACCAGAAAAATCACTTATGCTAAATCTACCCTACAAGTGATACCTACATATACTGTGCAAATTGTCAATCTGTCTCTAAGACTTTGTGACAAGATTGATAGACATGTCAAGAACTTCATTTGATCGGGTGGGTGTGACAATAGGAAAATGTTGCTTGTCTCTTAGAAGATCACCTCATCAAAGGATGTGGGTGGGATCAGGCTAAAATACTCATGAGATCTCAAACAAGATTTGATGTTGAAAAATGTCTAGTTCTTCCTTAACAAACCCACTTTACCTTGGGTTCATATCATGTTGGAAAAATACTAGTGAAGGGATAATCGTCAAAAAACCTTACACTCTAGCCTAGTTTTTCATAAAGAAGAATGTCACTGCCATTATGAATTAGTTCTCCAAGGTAGTTCAACTGGGTTCATCTATTAATGTGTGCCATGATAAATGAATCTTAGGTCTAAAACTCCAAGACCTTGATCCTTCCTTTCAGCCTCCCAATGATATGAAGGACCTCATGGTTGATTCCATGGTTCTTGGTAATGGTGAATGGGACTATGATTTCATCACTTCATACTTCCCATCTCCTGTAAGAGAACACATCCAACTCATTCCTCCTACAAACCCTCTTATAGGGCATGATACCTATACATGACCTCATGACCAGATAGAGGGAGTCACTACAAAATCTACTTATATGTGTCTATGTACACTTAAAGAAGTCCATGTCGTCGACAAATGGACCAATATTAAGAAATAATGTGTCCCACACAGGATTAAAATCTTTGCTTGGCTGCTCGTTCATAAGGCCCACCTAGACAATGCAGATAAGATAAGAAGACACATTAATGTTGATATTACCTGTCTATCATGTAATAATGTGCCTCATTCCCTATTTCATGCATCTGAGACTCCCCAGTTATCAAAACCTATATGGTTCTCCCTACTCCCTTGTAAGGCCCCTGACCTAGGTTTTGGGCTAAACATGGATGAAGATTTTCTTAGAACCTTTCTCTAGTCATTTGACATGATCTTATAGCTTGTGTAGAGCTTAGTTTTCAATTTTGAGCTTGTTTGGATGACGCTTGTATGCTTTGTATGCTAGTTATCAAGTCCAAATGGTTTGGTGAGTTGGGGCTAAACGGTTTGCTGCTTTATTCAGTTTGCTCCTAGCTATTCCAAATGGTTTGGTGTTGCATTTTCCAATCGATCTCGGACACCAGATGATCAAACGGTTTTGCAACTGCATCAAACGGACTCGTAGACCGGTGCTCCTCAAACGATCTCACAGACCGGTATTCCTCAAACGATCTTCACTCCCGGGTGATCATTCTTCATGGTCTGGACATGCTGAAAGATCAAACGGTCCTCAGGACCGGCTACTGCAAACGGTCCTCAGGACCGACTGCTGCAAACGGTCTTGGAGTCCCTTGCGTCCAAATGGTTTGAGATCGAATGGATGAATGACTAAGACTGAATGGTCAAAACCGAATGGAAGAAGCTACTAGGTCAAGATCGTTTGGTGAGACCAAATGGATGAAACCGTTTGGTCAGATTGAATGGTCAGAACTAGGGGTGAGTGAAGGTGGGTCCCAGCTGGTTGTTGAACCTCATCAAGACCTGAATTGAATCAACATAAATTTAGTTAAAATCATGATAATTGGACCAATTAAGTAATTTTGCACATTTTGATATTTAGTAAATGAAATTGAATGCGTTGAGTTGACTTTGACCCAATAAGATAATTGAATTCCATGATGAATATACATTCATCATGTTTATATATGTTGTACATCAGTTTGAATTTTTAAGTCTATAGGATGATGGTATAGAGATTGTTTGTGTACATGAACAGGATATCACATGTAACAAGTTGTGGCTAGAGAGTTAGTGAACTATGTCATGTAACAACTTTTGATATAAATGAAATAAAATTTTCTTCAGTTTATGGCTTTAGATATGATGAGTTCAACGTGATTCATGGTTATGAAATTAGTTTAAATTTACCATGTTTTGTGGTAATATCATTATTAGTGTTAATTTCACACTTAGTTTTGAGTAATATTACTTTGTGTGGCAAAGGGTGTCACACCCCGACCTGACCTTCTTCAACCTTTATGGGGATATCTAGGTTCATCTATCACCAAACCCTCTAGCAACCCATCACAACCTACCCTATTACTAGTCGCTTGCTGGCATATATGGCCATCCCATAATGATCATATTCACTCTAGGAAAAAGCCCCACATTTCACCCCGTGTAGAATTCATCAAGGAGTGTACAAATATGATATCATTGCTAACACCCCCTTTGTGCAACTACATCTTTCTCAAAAATGCCTGACTCTCCATCATCCATGGAAGATATGACTTCTTTGCTTTATCTGATGCCTCCTTTCATCCTAATAGAAGGCGTGCCAACTTAGGCATTCATGTAGTTTCCAAATCTGGCATGAGCCTACTGGGGATTTGAATGCCCATTCTCACCCATTATGTACTTGAAGCGGAGATTACTAACATATTGCATGTTGCACGAACCTGCAAAGCAAAGGGTATACACAATGTACTGATACTCTCAGATGCACATGGATCTATTCAACTTCTTTCGAGTTCCAATCCAACTACCACCCAAACTCCAACATGCTTAGAGTCAATTTTGGGACATCTACTCAAACACCTATGGTGTTCACCTGCAATTCATCCCTCACGATCTAAGCATGATCTCAAACACAATAGCAAAATAGTCCCTTCTTCTTAATTCTACAATTTCCTTAAATTTAGCAAAGCCTTATTGACTTAATAAAGATGTAAATATTGATTTATATTCTTTTTATCTTGCTCTAGAGAACATGATGAATAACATTTAAGCTTCAGTTTTATAAAAAAATATTTCCCGACTAGTGGTGGTTCTTTATTAGGACTATAGGGGGCCACATGCCCCCTTCCCACCCCAAGATTTTTATAATAAAAAATAATACTACATTCAATGTTCAACTAAAAAATACTACCTTAAACAATGTGATGTCCTAGTCGAAGATTTTTAAAGAATATGTATAATTAAAGTGAGAAGTTATATAGAGAGAAGCCATAAATTAAAATGTAAATACCAGAAAAATATAATTAATTTATGAAAACAACAAGTGATCCATGTGATAAGATATGGAGTTAAATAGTTTGCTACAAATTTTCATAGTGTCTTTAATTTTATCAATGGTAGAAATTGTGATATCAAATAACAAATTATAATGAAGTGCAATTGTAAAATAATGGATAATTCAAATGTAAAATATTTGGAGGTGGAATATAATGTGTTGAATTAATTGTAAAATAATTCAATAAGTAAGAAGTTGGTTAAAAGTGATCGATATCTATACTTATCAATCAAGTATCTTTTAACATCAAACAAACATATTATCCACCATAATCATAGTCACATTGTTATTAGAAATTGTGTTTGCATTGAAATACATAATAGATAGGACTTTTGTTAAGGTCTATGTGGTCAACAAATAAGAGGGAGGAGAGAAAATGAGAGGATAAATGATATATAGTTTTGTTGTTTGATTAATTTTTATGAGAAGGGAAAGAAGAGGATATCACAAAATCAAATAAAATAGTTTGCATAAGAAGTGTGATGGTAGATGAGTTATTTATGTAGCTATGAGATATACAAGTATTTTCTTATGTATCACAATATGTATTCCACTAATAATATAAATTATTATGTTCCGTATGTATTCTAATTTATCCCTCCAAATTACCTACAAACTTTTACCTCATTATCTATATTTTCCTCTATGTTCCCAATGAAGTTTTCCTCTAGGTTTCCTACTGAATTTTATTATAGATTTTAATGTTTCACCATTTAAAACAACTTTATTCAAAATATATCTCTCTTTAGTTTTTGCTCGCAAAATTTTTGCACGTTTCCCCCCAATTTATGTTCTCTTACAAAATATTTCTTCCTTCTTATTTTCACTCAGATTTCATGGTTAAACAATGTGGTAGAAAATACATGATAATCAATTCATTCTCTTCTATTCGCTTCTCTTTTCTATTAGTTTGTTTAATCAATTAGGACAAATCTTTTCTCTTCTTCGCCCTTCCTCATCATTTCCTTACTAGTATATCAAGGTTACTTTTAATAAATTCTATCTATTAGTAAGGATGATTGGTTGGATCATCTGTACACATCGGTCGAATATTTAGCATTGATCCATTCTCTTTTAATGTACCTACAAACTACGAACCACATAATACCTAAATCTTCTCTTACAAGATCTTTTTCTTATGATTTTTAGAGCCACATCTTTTGAAGAATACATGCTAGTTTATCTTCATGTATGCCATCATTTTTTCTTTTTGTAGATTTTGTATCTTGTATTTGTTTATAATATAGTCTTGTTCATCTTGTTTTGACTCTCTTAATTTCTATCACCACTTGTATGTGTGAATGTCAACCAATATATTTATCGACAAAAACTTCACAATAAAATAGGTAATGAGTTTTTGGATGATACTATGGTTTCTCATCTTAGCAAAAATGTTGTGCAATTACTTATGGTACATTTGGTTACCTGCATTTAACAAGATTGAAATGTATTTAATCATCCAGAACAAAAAAAAACTACATTTGCTTTATAGTACGGGACAAATGTATAAAATCCTACACTTTTTAGCATTATATAAACACTAGATGAGGCCATCCTTTTCAGAAGGTCCATGCACTGATATCCAACAACTTTCCTTCACTCTTGCATTGCTACGCATTGCCAAAAAAGTGGCTCCTATCCATGATCTGTCCCAGTGATACAAATGTACCAAACATAAAAGTTAGTTTTACAGAATTCTTTGTATCCAAAAAATTATTAGACCACAATTTTCTTTTTTGATTTTATTGTTTATAGATAGATTTTGTTCTTAAAATTTAGAATAATTTATATTAAGATGGAAGACAAATGGGTAACAAGTTATGCCGCCAATCCTTTTTAGATGAAAATATAATGCCTAATTTAAAAGAAAAGCTACGGAAGCTCTAAAATTAGTCAAACTTTGTTACACATTACTTTTAATATATAGGTGTACTTGTGCCACTTCCCAACATTTCTTATCAAGATCCATAGATGCAAGTAGGGTACAAACATCATCATGTGGCATTTGTGAGTCACATGGTCACCTAAGCATCATAGGAAGGGTAGAGGTGGGAAAGATGGTCTCTAGAGGTACTTTAAAATATATTGTATCATGTTCCCCAACGAACCTTACTACATAAGGAGTTTGAAACTCAGTGAAATGGGTTTTTAGTATTAAAGAAATAAGGGCTTTCACATACTTTAAACACATGCCTAAGGTAATAGAGAAACTTCACTATCTCTAGACTTAATCATCCTTTAATAAATTTCAATTATATAGGGATACCCCCAACATTTATCATAAAAATATTCCACTTATTCCATCCTATAGGTCAAAAAGAAGAGGATTGGTGCCTAGAGGCACTGTGGTTGTTGTTGTGATAATTTATTTTGTTATACATATTTGAAAATTTTCAGCATTGATAAAATGATAAACAATCTTTTACAAAAAATAGAAGAGCGGGCAACAAATTGAGCTGCCAATCCTTTCTGAATGACAAACCCTATAGACCTAAAAACAAAATTACTGGAAGTAGGAGGAGAAATCATAAGATTCCTATTTATTACATTTTGTAGGCAATGAAGAAGGGAAATAGCTGTTGGGTTTTAGGGGAGGCAGAGAAGAAGCGGAAACAAAAAATTTCTCCCTCAAACCCAGAACAAAAGGAATCACGTCAATGTCTATACAATAGGAAAGATGGTTTGTGGATGCATACCTTGTCCTGAGGCTTGCTCGGAGACAATACCTCGCGCCTTGTGCGGTCTTCACCTCCGGTCTTGGACGGTGTTTGTGCAGCTCCTGGTTGCACCGGGACTGAAAACTCCTGGTCTCACCGGGACTGTCGGGATTGACAGTTGTCCTATGAGCTACAGCGGTCTCCCGCCTATACAGTCATCCACACGGACTGCCTGGAACTCCGATCTCCTTGTCGCACAAGGAATCGGAAGGAGTCACACCCTCCTGTTGGCGTACTAGTCGCCAACACGCTCTCCTGCCACGAGTCACTTTCTGTAGCTGTCTTTCCCTTGATGTGCCTCCCTTATCGGGTAGCACTTGCTCGGGCTCTCTCTCGGTTACCAAAACCAGAGAGAACGACAACTTCACAGAGAAACTAGTTGCACTGGGTTGTACTTTGAGAATCCCCCAATACCCCTATATATAGGAGGGTCATGAGACAAGGTTCTCTACCCCGGGCAATGTGAGACTAAAGTAGGAGTAGAAGGGTTTGCGATTTTCCACAAAAACAACCAACTCGCAACCTGAACCGATCATTTCACAACTAAAACGGTCGGTTGGGGATCTGAGTCGGTCGATTGACACCTCAACCGATCGGTTGGGACCCATGAAATGGTCGGTTTAGTTCGGAACTGGTCGGTTCGTGGTCCTGGTCAGTTCCCGATTGACTTTCCTTCTTTTTTTTTCCAATTAGTATCGAATACCAATCCTTGTTCCAATCAAATAGGGCAAGTGAAATGAAAAGAAATTTCTCACCAATCTTACTTTCCCAACTTGCCCAGTTGCAACAGTTGAACCGATCATTTCAACACTTGAAGCAATCGTTCACCCTATCCATGAGCTGATCGACTCACCATTTGAGCCGATCGGTTCACCAAGCTGAGCCGATCAGTTCAACACATGAGCTGATCGGTTGGGAGTACAAATTGTGCAGAATTAGTCAATTGCGGTTTCAATCAATTCGATACTCTAATCAATCAGTCCAACACCTTGAACACTATGATACTAAGCTATCAATTGATTGAGTGTTTAATTGAACTACTAAACTCCTTTAGTAATCAATATAAACATGTTTGTGGAAAAACTCCTATTACAGGTTAAATCCTATGTGTGTGACCCTGCATGTCCATTTCACATTGGCAGTGAAAATCCATAACACTTATGACTTCACAAGCAAAGAGCGGTACCTAGTCACACATCAGTGATACCCAAGTGAAATAGAAAGTTGGAGAACAACATTCAATCCTACAATCCGTGAATGGTGTTATAGTGAATGTATAATTCATTTGTCACTGATATCCTGAATGAACTCGAGGCATGGAACAGTCATCATGTCAACGTTCATTCATTTCCTTGATCTCAGAGCAGACTGGGTGAGATGTGTGTGACATCAATATCACATATTGATTCACACTTTCATGTGCATGCCTTTCTCAATCCTACTCATCAAGTGGCCAAGGACATCAAACTCCCTTAGGAGGGACAAATCCCATATCTATCACTCACCCCTCAAAAGCCCCATGTGTCAAAGCCACCCAATCATCACCTTTATAACAATCCATGTTTCAGGACTGCTTTTGATGATGTCAAAGTGTACCCAACGACATGTGTTGAGTGTAGTGATTTCAGGTCTAAGAATCACACTTACCACCATCACTGTGAGAGCTAACTGTGACTACCAAGTCATGGTTCCATGTGTCACTCTCACGGTGGGTCTGTCCGGTACCTTGTTCTCTAACAAGTACCTATGTTCTTGGTTTGATATCACTATATCATGACTAATGAGATTCTGTCATCAACCAACACACAATCTAGTCTTCAGTGTTATTGATGTCTATGGTTATTTCCACAATAACAACTGACTAGGGACTAAACAAGAATGTATACTCTTAACATTCGTATGATCTCATCGTTTAGGTCCTGAACCTAAAAGCATACATCATTGAGTAAAACCATTCTTTAGACATCTATCATGTTACACCATCATCTCAGAAATAGTTTAAACATATAGATCGGAAATTGCCTTTATTATTATTCAAATCATTTACAAAGTATCCCATTACAATCATCATATGACTTGCTCTATGGGCATACATACCAACATACTCCCACTTGCACTTAGAGCCAGTCACCACGGAACTCAGTCCTTGTGACCTAGAATGGCCATCATGCTTCTGCTGAGAAAGGGCCTTAGTCAGTGGATCAGCTATGTTGTCTTCAGTTGGTACTTTGCAAATCTTCACATCTCCTCGCTATATGATCTCTCGTATGAGATGGAAGCGTTGCAGTATGTGCTTGGACAGCTGATGTGATCTAGGTTCCTTAGCTTGTGAAATAGCTCCATTATTGTCACAATAAAGCTCAATTGCATCACAGCTACTGGGAACTACACCAAGTTCAGAGATGAACTTCCTGATCCACATAGCCTCCTTTGCTGCATGTGAAGCAGCAATATACTCAGCCTCTGTAGTAGAATCGGGAACTGTTTCTTTCTTGGAACTCTTCCAGCTCACAACTGCATTATTAAGGCAAAACACAAATCCTGACTGTGATCTGTAATCATCTTTATTAGTTTGGAAGCTTGCATCGGTGTAACCCTTTACAGCCAGCTCTTCCTCACCGCCATAAACAAGAAACTGATCCTTAGTCCTTCGCAAGTACTTGAGGATGTTCTTTACGGCTGTCTAGTGAGCATCCTTGGGATCTGACTGGTACCTGCTCATCATGCTGAGAGCATACGAGATATCTAGGCGTGTGCACAACATAGCGTACATGATGGATCCGATGACTGATGCATATGTGATCCCATTCATATGCTCCCTCTCTTCACAAGATTGGGGACATTGAGCTCTAGAGACGGTGACTCCATGTAACATGGGGATGTTACCTCTCTTTGAGTTCTCCATGCTGAACCGCTTCATCACTTTGTCAATGTACGTGCTCTGACTTAGTCTGAGAAGCCTTCTAGATCTATCTCTATAGATCTTAATTCCTAGAATGTAGGATGCTTCTCCTAAGTCCTTCATTGAGAAAGTATTCCCAAGCCAAGTCTTTACCTTCTCTAATGCTAAGACATCATTCCCCATCAAACGTATGTCATCCACATACAATATGAGGAATGTGGTCGAGCTCCCACTAACCTTCTTGTACACACAAGGTTCATCTCCATTTTGAATAAAGCCAAACACTTTGACTTCCTCATCAAATCGAAGATTCCAACTCTGAGATGCTTGCTTCAATCCATAGATTGACCTTTGTAGCTTACAGACTTTATTGACATTCTCTGGATTTACAAAACCTTCAGGCTGTGTCATGTACACATCCTCATTTATTTTCCTGTTAAGGAATGCTGTTTTAACATCCATCTGCCAAATCTCATAGTCATAATAAGCTGCAATAGCAAGCATGATCCTGATGGACTTAATCATGGCAACTGGAGAAAAGGTTTCATCATAGTCAACACCTTGAACTTGTCGAAATCCCTTCGCAACCAATCTACCTTTATAAGTTTGCACATTGCCATCCATGTCGATCTTCTTCTTGAAGACCCACTTGCACCCTATGGGTTTTACCCCTTTGGGTGGTTCCACCAAAGTCCATACTTTGTTGGAGTACATGGATTCCATCTTGGATCTCATGGCTTCAAGCCATTTCTTAGAATGTGGTCCCTCCATAACCTCTACGTAGGTAGTTGGATCATCATCTATGATCAACTCTCCACCTTCCCGAGTCATAAGGTATCCAAACCTCTCAGGTTCAAGGCGGGTCCTACTAGATCTACGAGGTCCTTGTGTTACTTAAGGAGACTGAGATTCCACAACACCTTGTGAATCTCCATCTTCCTCTCGTACATCTACCGATTCTATGTTTTCTCATTGGGCTTGAACCTCTTCAAGCTCTATTTTCCTCCCACTGCTTCCTTTGGAAATAAATTCCTTCTCTAGGAACACAGCTGTCCAAGCAACAAACACTTTGTTGTCAGTAGGGTGGTATAGATAATATCCCCTCGTTTGCTTGGGGTATCCAAAAAAATAACATTTGTCAGATTTGGGTCCACGCTTATCAGGAAACATTTTCTTAACATAAGCCTCATAACCCCAAATCTTCAGAAAAGACAAACTGGGATGCTTCCCGTACCATATCTCATATGGTGTCTTTTGAACCGATTTAGATGGTACATGGTTGAGTGTAAACACGGCGGTTTCAAGAGCATGACCCCAGAAGGAAATAGGAAGATCAGAAAAACTCATCATTGATCGCACCATATCCAACAATGTGTGATTCGTTCTTTCAGACACACCGTTATGTTGTGGTGTTCCTGGCGGAGTCCATTGTGATACAATACCACGGGCTCGCAGAAGGTCCTCAAACTCCTAGCTTAAGTATTCTCCACCTCGATCGGATCAAAGTGCCTTAATACATTTACCAAGTTGGTTATGTAATTCATTCATGAAATCCTTGAACCTTTCAAGGGTTTCTAACTTATGCTTCATCAGGTACACATAGCCATACCTACTGAAATCATCAGTGAAGGTAATGAAGTACTGACACCCATTTCTGGCATTAGTTCTAAAAGGCTCACATACATCAGTATGTATGAGTCCTAATAGATCACTAGCTCTCTCACCTTTACCTGAAAAGGGAGACTTGGTCATCTTGCCCAATAAACAAGATTCACATGTCTGTATTGATTCATAATCAAAAGAGTCTAGATAACCATCTTTATGGAGTCTATAAATGTACTTCTCATTTATGTGCCCTAGACGACAATGCCAAAGATATGTTTTGTTTGAGTCGTTGAGTTTTTTCCTTTTGGTGTTTACGTTGTATACACTTATCTCTAAATCTATCAAGTATAGACCATAAGACATTGGGCCACTGCCATAAAAGATCCCACCTTTAGAAATGGAACATTTTCCATTCTTAATAAGAAATTCAAATCCATCTTTGTCCAAACAAGAGACGAAAATGATATTCCTATTTATGGCAGGTACATAATAGAAGTTCTTAAACTCTATTATTAGCCCACTTGGTAGAGTTAACTCATAGGTTCCTACGGCACTGGAGGCAACCCTTGCCCCATTAACAACACGTAGTTCAACCTTGCCTTTCCCTAAAGGCCTACTTCTCTTCAGATCCTTCACATTTGAACAAATGTGAGATCCGCATCTGGTATCAAGTACCCATGACAAAGAAGTAGTAAAGTTAATCTCTATCACATATACACCAGAAGTAGAGATCTCTATCTCTGACTTCTTCTTCCATCGTTCCTTCCATCCTCTCCATGTAGAAGAAATTGGTTTGGCGAGAGAACCCTTCTCTCCCTTACCTATCGTTTGATTGATCTCTATCAATGAACTTTCTTTCTTCTTCACCAACGCTTTAAGCGTACATAGAGTGGATTCAAAGGCTTCTGGTATATCTGGATTGTGCAGAACATTTCTCACAATCCTCAACCAGTTATGGAATTTATTCTCAATTAATTGGCCCATTTTAAAAGATGATTCTTTTGCCATTCTACAAGAGAAAATTGCATTTTATTAAAAATCCTTTTGATTTGATTTGAATAAATTCGACGATAGTTAATTAGGCCTTTAATTAGTTACCGCTCCCACTATTTTGACTCAAATTGACAGCCATCACCATCAATTTGGAAGATTGCAGCGTACAATCTTCTAGTGGGTCATGATCCTGAAATCCTCTGAGTCATGGACCAACTAGGGTTGTCACCCACAACTCAAATCTCCCAGGTAGGCAACTCTTTCCAATTGCATCATATGCAACTCTTGAAAGATGTCATATGCAACTCCTTGCCATGATCATCTCCATTCCTCAAGGTGCTAGATCCTATCTAGGTCACCTTGTTAAGTCTGACCCAAAGCCAACACGATGAATATGCACCCTGCTAGGGCAGAGCCACACATTCATCCTTCACGCTTCCACGAGATAGACGGTGCACCACGCTAGGGCATTCCCACACTTGGTCGATCAAGCTTTTCACGTGTGTCGCATTTGGAAGGCATCTAAAACTTAATATTTAATGAGGGATTTAGTTTTTATATACATATACATATCCAATCACCACAATATATAGTACGTATCATATACATGCTATATCCCACAGAAAAACATGCAAAACGATAAAAAGCAATGATTATGGCCATCCTATTGTGATTCCTTGATCCAAGAGGAATCACGGTCATCTAGGTCTACATCACATGCAACCTGTACAAGATGAAATATGTGCCTGACTTTTTGGGTTTGATCAGCTCATCTCCATGACTGATCATCTCACCATCAAGTTGGTTGTTTGGGTGCCACCAGCCGATCGACTGGCACCTCCAGCGGATCGGTCCACTGGTCGTCGTGCATCTCCTCATGTCACCACCGCTCATCTCGCTCCTCAAACCAGTCATCTGGAACACCAACCGATCGGTTCACACCTTGAACCGATCGTCTTAGGTCATCCACCGTTCTTTTACATAACAAGAAATAAAATCTATTCTATTTATAATTGAATTGTGAAACCCCGAGTTACATTCAGGGGGAGCAAAGGTAGGAAAAGAAATTTCGAATTATTTCGAGTTACATCAGGAATAGGAGAAAAGGGAATCAATGCGCAGACCGGGATGCAAGAAACCACATACAACCACACACAGATATAGGGTTTATAGGCCATAACCATGCTACACATCCACCACAAAACTCATTTAAGGGCGATGCGTATCAAGTGCATTAATATTACATATCATATATGTATATTTGGGATTTGTGGATTGGACATGCATAAAGCCAATTTTATTCGCATCGTATGCAATAAATAAAGGTGACAAAAAAAAATCGATCATATCAATAATCCTAAAATATAGAGAAGTTGACGTGGCTCTGATACCACTATTGGGTTTTATGGGAGGCAGAGAAGCAGCGGAAACAAAAAATTTCTCCCTCAAACCCAGAACAAAAGGAATCGCGTCAACTTCTATACAATAGGAAAGATGGTTTGTGGATGCATACCTTATCCCGAGGCTTGCTCGGTGACAGTACCTCGGGCCTTGCGCGGTCTTCACCTCCGGTCTTGGACGGTGTCTGTGCAGCTCCTGGTTGCACCGAGACTGAAGACTCCTGGTCTCACCGGGACTGTCGGGATTGACAGTTATCCTCCGAGCGACAGAGGTCTCCCACGTCTGCAGTTGTCCACACAGACTGCTTGGAACTCCGATCTCCTTGTCACACAAGGAATCGGAAGGAGTCGCACCCTCCTATTGGAGTACTAGTCACCAACACACTCTCCGACCACCAGTTACTTTCTATAGTTGTTTTTCCCTTGTTGTGCCTCCCTTATCGGGTATCACTTGCTCGGGCTCTCTCTCGGTTACCAAAACCAGAGAGAACAACAACTTCATAGAGCAATTGGTTGCACTAGGTTGTACTTTGGAAGCCCCCAATACCCCTATATATATAGGATGGTCATGGGACATGGTTCTCTATCCCGGGCAATGTGGGACTAAAGCAGGAGTAGAAGGGTTCGATATTTTCCACAAAAACAACCAACTCACAACCAGAACTGATCGTTTCTCAACTGAAACAGTCGGTTGGGGATCTGAGCCGATCGATTGACACCTCAACCGATCGGTTGGGACCCATGAAACGGTCGACTCACTTCTGAACTGGTCGGTTCGTGGTCCTGGTCAGTTCCTGATTGACTTTCCTTCTTTTGTTTCCAGTTGGTATCGAATACCAATCCATGTTCCAATCAAATTGGGCAAGTGAAACGAAAAGAAATTTCTCACCAATCTTACTTTCCCAACTTGCCCGGTTGAAACAGTTGAACCGATCATTTCAACACTTGAAGCAATTGTTCCCCCTGTCCATGAGCGGATCGACTCACCATCTAAGCCGATCGGTTCACCTAGCTGAGCTGATCGGTTAATCACATGAGCTGATCGGTTGGGAGTACAGATTGTGCAGAATCAGTCAATTGCGGTTTCAATCAATCTGATACTCCAATCAATTAGTCCAACACCTTGAACACTATGATACTGAGCTATCAATTGATTGAGTGTTTAATTGAACTACTAAACTCCTTTAGTAATCAATCTAAACATGTTTGTGGACAAACTCCTATTCCAGGTTAAATCCTATGTGTGTGACCCTGCAGGTCCATTTCAAATTGGCAGTGAAAATCCATAACACTTATGACTTCACAAGCAAAGAGTGGTGCCTAGTCACACATCAATGCTACCCAAGTGAAATAGAAAGTTGGAGAACAACTTTCAATCCTACAATTCGTGAATGGTGTTACAGTGAATGTATAATTCCTTTGTCACTGATATCCTGAATGAACTCAAGGCATGGAACATTCATCCTGTCAACGTTCATTCATTTCCTTGATCTCAGAGTAGACTAGGTGAGATGTGTGTGACATCAATATCACATATTGATTCACACTTTCATGTGCATGCCTTTCTCAATCCTACTCATCAAGTGGCCAAGGACATCAAACTCCCTTAGGAGGGACAAATCCCATATCTATCACTCACCCCTCAAAATCCCCATGTGTCAAAGCCACCCAATCATCACCTTTATAACAACCCATGTTTCAGGACTACGTTTGATGATGTCAAAGTGTACCCAACGGCATGTGTTGAGTGTAGTGATTTCAGGTCTAAGAATCACACTCACCACCATCACTGTGAGAGCTGACTGTGACTACCAAGTCATGGTTCCATGTGTCACACTCACGGTGGGTCTGTCTGGTACCTTGTTCTCTAACAAGTACCTATGTGCTTGGTTTGATATCACTATATCATGACTAATGAGATTCTGTCATCAACCAACACACAATCTAGTCTTCAATGTTATTGATGTCTATGGTTATTTCCACAATAACAACCGACTAGGGACTAAACAAGAATGTATACTCTTAACATTCGTATGATCTCATCGTTTAGGTCCTGAACCTAAAAGCATACGTCATTGAGTAAAACCATTCTTTAGACATCTATCATGTTACACCATCATCTCAGAAATAGTTTAAACATATAGATCAGAAATTGCCTTTATTATTATTCAAATCATTTACAAAGTATCCCATTACAATCATCATATGACTTGCTCTATGGGCATACATACCAACAATAGCATCATCGGCAAGTACCCCCAAAGATATAAAAAGAAAAAGGTAGGAAATGGTGATGATTTCCCACACATGCTGCACCATGCTTATGGACCTTCTATGCCGCAGCGTTAGAGGCTGCCTGACCAGCTTTAAAACTGCTTGAAATGGTGCCTGACATAGGGGAAACTCCAGTAAGGTCTACACAAGTGTGTTTCCCATCATTCCAATCAAATAAAAGGATATCAGCTGATCGTTGAGCATGAAGACCATCAGAACGCGTACCGAGAAATTCCACGGGAGCTTCCTTCAGTACCTTTAATCCAGCACGAGAAGCAAGGTCAAATAAGACATCACGTACAACATCATGACGGTACTTAAAACTAGGCCGTGAGAGACAATGGACAGCATGATCACCAAAGGCGTCTAGTTCTATAGAATTGCAGAGTGGGCAACGTTCATCACCGGGGTACAAGGGGATCATGAGACGATATCGAAGGATAGATCGATATTCAATAAGAGACATAGACAAGCAGAAACCTTCAATAGGAACACTAAGCAGGAAATCTTGTGCATGATCAGCTTGTAGAGAAGAAAGAACCACATGTTGCCATGGAGATAAGACATTACCATAAATTGTTGAAAGATTATCCTATAATACACGTCAGCCAAAATAGACTGGGTCTTTGGAGTGGTAGAAGGCGTACCTGATAACTTTGACCAATTGAAAGAAGGTAGTGTAGTACATAAGGCAGCATGTGCAGAGGCAAAAGAAAACCCCATAGGCATAGAACCACACCCTCGCAAAATATGATTTTGAAGCTCTTGGGTGTGGATCCACGAAGCAACATAAGCAAATTTGCAGACATCATGGCATGAAAAAATGCCCAACCCTTCGAGATGCATAGGAAGTGTGGCCAAGCGCCATTGTAGATCACCAAATCCATGTCCATCACCAACCACAATCCGTTCTAGACAATGGCGGAGACCATGATCAAAATCATCCAAGACAGATACAAGACCGAAGAAGAATTAGTTCACATTGTGGATCCTGAAGTAAGGCTAGCCGATCCATAATAGAAAGAGATTTGGTCACACATTTTTTTAGAATCTCTACAGGGAAAAAAGGATCTATAGAGACGGGACCGCCTAAAATCTTCACCCCACGCTCTGGCCGAGAAATATCAAAAGGAAATAAGCCTGAATCGGGTTCTCATCTTGGGTCGATAGAAGGCCAAAATATTTCCATCTTTTTTGTATTTAGATGAAGACCGAGGAGTGGGCCTCTCTCTTAGATGAGATGAAGAGCATTAGAAATTTCCACAGTATCCCCAATTAAAGTACCATCATCAAGATAGAAAGAAAGGAGGTCAAGGTGGCATTCATCCTTCACCTGTAAAATAAGAGAATGTAGAGCCAAGGAAAAAAGTAGAGGGCCCAAAGGGTAACCTTGTTGAACACCAACAATTGAAAATAAAGGTTCATTTTGATCCATATATAGGGGAGCAGGGGAGCTATAACAGAACTCAACCCACCGTGCAATAGAAGGACAGTGAAGGAGAACCTCTCAAAATATGGTAGATATATCAACCATGTTGAAGGCATTGCTAAAGTCAACAAGGGCCATAGTGACAGTGGAACATTGATGTTGGTCATTGACTAATCAATTAATAGCATGTAAAAGGGCCTCAGCGCCACCAGAAATACCAACACCATATTGATGATCCCTAAGATAAGAGATTGCATCTGATAAGACACTCTTTGAAGCAATTTTAGAGACCAAACGTCGCCATATTGTACCCACAGCTATGGGTTGAATACCATTGTCTGGCTTCAGAAGAGGGGTCAAAGGAGCGCCTGCAATATAAGGTGCTAAAGAATCAGGGTAATGACCAGCAAGCCAAAGATTGACCACAGCCGAGACAGCATATAGGAACTTATCTTTCACTGCAGCAGCTGCTCCCCGCATAGCGTCAATAAGATGTTGAAAATTGTAAATTGTTCCTCATAGAAGTTTATTTTTTCATTACAACTAATGGATAAATCCGTCAACTAAAATTATTTTGATTACATTGCTTCCACTATTTGATTGGTTCATGCATCAGTGGAATAATCCTGTCATTGACTCTTTCATGAAAGATGTATATGATGGCCATTTGTTGAAGTCCACTCATCATTTAATTTTTAGTAGGAAATGTAAAATTTTCATTTATTAACCACTATTTAAAGGTGATATGTAAGTATTGAAAGGAGAGAATATGAAAAAAAATTACTAATTGATTCTCATATTGCATGCATAGAAAATTTTCATTATCATGCTAATCCACTAAGTGAACATTTATAATCAACTCATTCAACTTCTCCCTTTGAGTATCTTAATGAAAATTGCACTTTGGCCCTAACTTTAACCTCAACGATCTATGCATTAACATTATACTCATATAATGTGTGTGCTATAGTTATACATGTGTCACACATAGTGGTTGAACATGAAAGTTGTAATAAGGTGACTGAGTTAGATTCATCATTATCGATGTAGATATTCAATGACTAAAGTTTTCTTACTTAACTGATATGTTGTATAAAATGATGTGTGCATTTGTAATGACCTCACTTTCCGCGTCCCCCAGTTAAGGAAAGACCTTCAAGTTGAGAGCCATTACCTAATTTCCCAAGGATCCAGACTAGTCAAATAATAAATAATAGAAAACAATTTCAATTAAATTTCAAATATTGCCTACCAATTATACAATGATATTTCTCGTAATACCTTTTAAGAAGAAATAACTAGCTATCAAATCCTCCTTGAATTATCTTTAAGTACTTTCAGGTAGTTTCCATTTGGTTTAACACTTCTTGACATCTTCAAAACATATACCTAAAATGCCGACAAACAAAATGGAGGTTAGTATAATGAATTACACCGGTATGTGGGGGAACCAATAGTCTTGCAGTTAATTGTAACAACATATTGCAAAAAATTATTATTTAACAAACAAACTTTACGTTTTAAACATAACTACTCAATCCTTGCATATCATTGCCTCTGTGTTGTCATTGTAGTGGACATCGATACTACCTCTCTCATATGGTAGATCTCAACTAACCCCCATGATCCTACCTTACAGGTAGATCAATACCTAGGGTTGTGGAGTCGTATGGTCCTACCCAAGGGTAGACCAACACATCGACTCATGATAACCTAATGATCCTACCTCATGGGTAGACCATGTACTAGGTCTATCATGATGATCCTACCTCGCAGGTAGACCATGTACTAGGTCATCTGATAACCTAATGATCCTACCTCACGGGTAGACCATGCACTAGGTCATCCTTCTCATCATTATCAAAGCTACAGAGGAGGACTAGGATTTGAGCTAGTCATGCATATATACTTATGGTGATAGCCATAGTCACTTTATAGTTGCATGAAATATAAGTCAACCAAGCAATTATTTCTAAGCAACCGATAAAAACTTTGGAAATCTCTGTGAAACTAAAGAGATACATTCGTAATCGTAATCAAAGACCTATTGTGGAGTCTCAAATATAAGCAAGATATCCAAGAAATTCAAGAAATCATCATATAATCTGCATTATATAAATTCTAAAGTATCACCAACATATAAAATACATTATACCCTACTTGGTCCTAATCTAGGATTGTAGGGTTTGGATAAGAAATAAGGGTATTAACCCTAAAATTTGGTTCAATAGGTGAACATGCTATTTTCTAAGTTTATTTCAAGTTATGCATAATCAGACAAATCACCAGCATCCACGCCATCAAAATTAACACCTTGTATTACCCATTTTTTCCTCTGGCTTGCCAGTCTTAGATGAAGATCCACTTAATGGGAAACCCAGATCCATCTCTCCCTTCTCATTCACACAATCCATGTGGCTCGTGTTTGCTTATGTGCGACTGTCGTCGCTGCTAGAGCCGCAACCGGTCGAGATCAAGCTGCAACCGCAACCCCTCCGATTCCGACTACTAATGATGATGATTCTACGACCACCTAGGCTCGCCGCTCCCGGCCTTAGTTCCTCCTCGCACAAGCACATCTCCCTCCCTAGATATTGCAAGAGAGAACCATCACACCCCCCTTCATCCTTAATTCAGTCCCGTGTGCATACCCGGCGACGCCGACAACCTCTCAGGTGCAGCTCTCCAAGTTCCTCCCCTGTCACAAATAGGGTGCCACCACTATCTCCTACGACGTCAAGCCTTCCTACATCGCCACTACGTAGTTGCACCCAACTGCTCACGTAGAGGCAAGGTCCCTCCTTGAGTGCTTCTGTTTGTACACCGGCTGGGCCAGCATGGCCTCCATGCCCTGGAGCAGCATCGCCATACACCTCTCCTACACCCCTTTACTCCAGCATCACCACCATGATGGCATGACGACTGCCTATTTTCATCCTCGCATCACCAGACCCAACTCCAACTTCCAAGTTCCAACCACCAACACCCAACATCATGATGCAGACACCACAGCACAGTCGTGCTTCTGTGCACACAGCTCATGTTAAAGATGCCACATCTGCCCCTCTCTCTCTCCATCACCCTTCTCGTCCCCACTACTAGGCAAAGTTTCATTGCCCTACATTCTCTCCTTGGCAAAACTACAGCCACAGGTTGCAATGGCCAAGGCTAGGGTTCATGATGACAACCGGTGCCCATGGTAGGTGACATCTGCAATAGGGTGTGCTGGTGCCCTCTCTCACCCATAGAAAGATGGGGAGGAGGAATAGGTGTTGGGGAGGTCATCACACATGGATTCCCCAATCTAGGACGCTGCTTCCATCCCTGTTTATCGAGTCCACAGCCTCAACAACCCTTTGGTGTTGTGTTATGGAGTTGTACAACGATGGACTATGAGGGACGGATGAGGGAAAAAGGGTTGTTTTCAATCGTGTACCATGTGGACCATATATATAGATACTCCCTTTTCCCTTTCCTATCTCCTTTTCCCTTATTTCTTTTTTTTCTCCTTGGGGTTTAAGGAAACTAAAAGGCTAGATACAATTGTGGCATTATTATACAATTACTTCCTTTCTATATTATCACACCAATTCGATACCAACTAGGAAGGATATTATTCAATCTCCCATCTTTTCTTTCCTATGCTTGATACAAAGAACGCATGGAAAAGTAGGACTAGATATTAAATAGGTTGCCACATAGATCCATACTTGTCCTCCAAGTATTCATTTCATTATTTAAGCATCATGCATTTTATTTTCTTTTGGAACCTTCTCATATTATATTATATTTCAATTACGCAATATTCCAACAAGCAATTACAGTAAAAATTCCTTTATTTAACTTGATCCATAAGCACCCATGCAATAAGAACAATATTATTGCACCAAAAATACCATTGAGAAATTAATTATCAATTCATGATTTTAATTTATATAATTTAATTTTTATCAAAATTGAGGATATTACATTCACCCCTCCTTAATATGAATTTTCTCCCCAAAATTCACACTGAGCAAGCTTAAAGGTGAATGAGAACTCAAAATTGATTTCAAACCTTAGGGTTAGCAACCCTACCTAGATATATTTTATTGATATGCAAATTTCACATATTATGACTAAGGTTGGTACTTGAATTTAATTCAAGGTACATCCACATCCTTAATATTTACATGATATCATCCTGTGATGATTACATGTTCCATTTATTATTTCAATTTCACTTGGTGATTATCTTTTCACCTAGGTTTCCAACCTACTATTAATTTATTCTCACATAAGGGTGAGGCGACACCTCCAACCCTAAACCATGTTATAAACTACCTTTTTAATTCCACAAGGTTCTTATATTTCATGAAGTCAAATTACCTTTACATTCTGGAGTTTGTACACAACTCCTTTCATTATTACATGACTCCTTGTAACTTTTATATTTACACCTCATGGGTACTCTGAGCCTTAGCCACTTCCTTTAGGTCTCTAGGGGTATATGTACCTTTTTGGAGTGATGTCAACCTTATGCATCTAGGCAGCGCCTCTCACATTCACCCATTAGACTTATGAACTCACAAAGGTGGCCAATCTTCTGACCCACGGGCCTCAGACAATGTAGTTGTT
Organism: Alisma plantago-aquatica; assembly: GCA_963693085.1. Taxonomy (NCBI): domain Eukaryota; kingdom Viridiplantae; phylum Streptophyta; class Magnoliopsida; order Alismatales; family Alismataceae; genus Alisma; species Alisma plantago-aquatica. The sequence continues at coordinate 588,404,532 of OY856409.1, read as the reverse complement.
ACCTCCCGACCAAATGGTGTTGTACATTAGGGAACAATCAACTCCTAATCCCATCGATCCATGTACCTCTAATACCCCCTACTTGACCTTAGGATAGACTTTGGTCTCTATCCTTCCCAAGGGTTCATTATAGCACATTACTTTCATATGCAATTCTCTAAATTGGATTCTTCCATCTCTTATAATGCTCATTATTCATTTTATGTCCCTCATTGGACTCATGGCAACATTTCAAGGCCAAGTTTCTTTTTCAAGCTCAGTCTCATATCGTCAGTCACATGCATAGTGACTTTTTCTCATGCTCCTCAGAGATGGCATACTTAGGTTCAAAGAATCATACTCAATGCATGTGCTTTCATCTTTTATGTTTAGTGACATTCATGGTTACCTCAATCTTTAATTGATTTGGTCAACTTACCTTTCTATGGAAGGTCCTAACCTAGGGTACCTTCATGGCTCATGGGAGGAAAATTAGGCTCTCTAGCCACAACGTGACCCCAAGGTCTATGGTTTTACCTCTCCCATAGGTCATCTTACCCCTCTTGGGTTGACCCACCCCAGGTTGGAAAACAAGCCCTAAAGGTTTCATATTTTCATCATTATGTAATACTGTTTATCATTATATCTTCTCAACCGTTCTTTGCTAAACCTCTGGGATACCCTCTCATGGGGTTTGTTCATGCAATTGGACTTGGACCACCTTTCCCTCAAGGGGATTGGTGCCAACATCCGCCTTCCCCTCTAGGGGCTTGACCATAGTCATCTCAATGACTTTACCTCCATAACCAAACTTCTAGAGATAGCATGAGGGGTTTGAGCAAGTTATATATGAATTTTCATTTTCATATATATATGACCATTGGGTTCTTATACTTCTCAAAACCTTTTACATGGATGTCATGCTCCACCTGCACCATGCATGGGAGACTTTGTCACCTAATTTTTTTTCTCATTCCTTTTCAAGATTTGTAGGGGTAGAGTTTTATATCAACTCACCATTCTCATTAATTATGATTAGGGTTTTAGGGTTAGGGCTAGGGACTATACCCTACCTCTTAGGGTTTCCATGTCCCTTGACCTTCTAGAGTTCTCTTAACTCAACACTAGCTCCATCTAGGATTTACCTTTTTAACCTATTAAAACATCATTATTTTCACGTTACATTATTATTTTTCACATTACATGTACATAATTATTTCATCATCCTTATATGTACATTAAAAAAACCCTAACTTGAGATGAGGAGAGAAATTATATTTAGGGTTTATTAAGCAAGAAGATGACAAGTGGATGAAACAAGATGAGAAGGAACCTAAAGGTATTTTATTTTGGGCACAATCTTCCAACTTTGGCCAGGAAGGATGCACGGGTCCAGGAGTCCTTGTAAGCTGACTAGCGATGTGGAGGAAAATCTTGCCAGCTCTCAGTCGTGGTCCCTTCTAGACACCTCAGTCTTTAGAGAATGCCCTAATAATTCCCTCATATTTCTACAAATTACTTAAAATTACAAACTATTAAATATTATTTGAACATTTTGGGGCTCTGATACCTAATGTAACGACCTCACTTTGCATCCCCCAATTAAGGAAAGACCTTCAAGTTGAGATCCATTACCTAATTTCCCAAGGATCCAGATTAGTCAAATAACAAATAATAGAAAACAATTTCAATTAAATTTCAAATATTGCCTACCAATTATACAATAATATTTCTCGTAATACCTTCTGAGAAGAAATAACTAGCTATCAAATCCTCCTTGAATTATCTTTAAGTACTTTTAGGTAATTTCCATCTGGTTTAACACTTCTTGACATCTTCATAACATATACCTAAAATGCCGACAAACAAAATGGCAGTCAATATAATGAATTATGTTGGTATGTGGGGGAACCAATAATCTTGTAGTTAATTGTAACAACATATTTCAAGAAATTATTATTTAACAAACAAACATTACGTTTTAAACATAACTACTCAATCCTTACATATCCTTGCCTATGTTCTTTCCCTATAGTGGACATGGATACTACCTCTCTCATATGGTAGATATCAACTAGCCCCCATGATCCTACCTTACAGGTAGATCAATACCTAGGGTTGTGGAGTCGTATGGTCCTACCCAAGGGTAGACCAACACATCAACTCATGATAACCTGATGATCCTACCTCATGGGTAGACCATGTATTAGGTAATCTAATAACCTAATGATCCTACCTCGCGGGTAGACCATGTACTAGGTCATCCTTCTCATCATTATCAAAGCTATAGAGGAGGACTAGGATTCGAGCTAGTCATGCATATATACTTATGGTGATAGCCATCGTCAGTTTATAGTTGCATGAAATAAAAGTCAACAAAGCAATTATTTCTAAGCAACCAATAAAAACTTCAGAAATTATAGTGAAACTAAAGCGATATATTTGTAAGCGTAACCACATACCTATTTTGAAGTCTCAAATATAAGCAAGATATCCATGCAATTCAAGCAATCATCATATAATTTGTATTATATAAATTCTAAAGTATCAGCAACATATAAAATACATTATATCCTACTTGGTCCTAATCTAGGGTTTTAGGGTTTGGATAAGGAATCAGGGTATTAACCCTATTTCCGTCACATATTTCTCACTAGATGAACCAAATTGCTATATCCATCTTATCCTTTTCTTAAGATCACTTAGATCAAATATGTTCATTAACAACATAGCAAGTTAGGATCTTTGAACTCTAAATCATTATATGCATGTTGGTTCACATTAGAAACCCTAATTACCTTATCATTATTTCCATTATTACATTAATTATCATTATTCTCAACAAGATCAGGTAATAGCATAAAAGAAAGACTTTTAATGGTTTCAACATTATAATACCCAAAACTAGGGTTTCCATGTTCTATTCACCACTTTGTCATATGTTTCCCTATTTTTGGAACCACGGTGGGTCAGTCTGGTAAACTTGTTCTCTAACAAGTACCTATGTGTTTGGTTTGATATCTCCATATCATGACTAATGAGATTTTGTCATCAACCAAAACCACAATCTAGTCTTGTGTGTCATTGTTGTCTATCTACCTTCCACAATGACATCTGACTAGGGACATAATAAGAATGTACAAACTCTTAGCATCTGTATGATCTCATCGTTCATGTCTTGAACCTGAAAGCATATGTCATTGAGTATTGTCCTTCTCTAGACATTCAATCTATTCTATCATTATTACATATGACTGAACCAAAAAGAATTGGAAGCTTACCTTTGATGTTTATCAAATCAATCTTAATGTATCCCACCAATCATCCCATGATTGGCTCTCAGGGCATACATACCAACTTTTTTTATATTTATATGCTTGTTAGAAGTGAAATAGGGTTTGTATGCCCACTTATTTGATGCAGCCTTATTTCACCCAATTGGCATAACCAATCAAGTGAAACTCTAATCATGTCGTGCCATGTGCCATAGATCCATATGAGTGTCAGAACTTGCCAGATGGTGAAACGAGTATTCCTAAGGGAAACTCGGAGCGCATATTGATGAGTATGCAGGGTGCTTGTCATCCTGAATTCAAGTGTTTAGGGAGGATGACTGCAGTCATACCTAGCCCTCAGTTTGAGAATGGTTACGATCGTGTCTCAGTGATTATATATGTGATGAGATTGAAGGGCAACTGCGGTTGTACCTCGGATAGTTGGGTATGTGTACCCACCTCCTTTCACTAGTGACGTGACTTGTACCAAGGATGGACTAGGTTGTTAGTAGCTTGACCTTATGTGTCATTGTGGAGGACCGGTATTGATTGGGGGAGGAGAAGATCTTAGGAGTCTGGCTCTTCCTAGATCTTGTATGGCACTGATTTTGACTTAGTAGTGGTCAGTTGGATTTTGAGTGGTATCCTCAAATTCCTCAGGGCATAATAAAAGATGTAAGACAATCATGTAACATATTTGTTTAGGGTTATACATAATGCTTCATATTGGAATAGAAACCTTGTTTTCTTTCTTTTCACTGAGATCATGTATAGTACAATAAGAGATAATAGATATGCTTATGCTATAGTTATGCTCATGTTGTAAACATGCTTATGCTGTCAAATATACTGACACTGATGGTTAAGATGCTACTACTAGCTATGTTTAATACTTCTAGCCATGCCTATTTAATTAGAAATGCTAAAACTACTAATCATGCCTATGTAGTTCATTGTGATATGATGTTAGTTATATTTATGATATAGATATGTTCCCTTTATTTGATATGCCAATATTGATGTTATGTTACTAGACATATTCATGATGTCAGGGATGCTTATTCTACTAGATTGCTTGTACTATTAGCAAGGAATATCATGATAGTCAGATTAATGATAATGATTGTTATTAGATGCAATCTGATGATATTGGAGTAGATATCTATCTATAGAGAATTGGATTTATTTGTTATATATATATGCATAGATGATCATACTTGTTTCTAAGATGATTTGCTTAATATATTTAGTATACTTGAACTTTTCAATCTATTCAATTGATTATTAAATACTCCAACTACTTAGTTATCTACTATTTAAAATGTTGTAATCAATAAGTGTTGTTGGAGGTTATATCTCTTGTTGGGACATGGGTGTCACCCTTGTGGTTCACCACATTTTTTAGGTAATCGTAAGTGATGAAAACATACATATGGCAGCAAAGAGGAGCTAAAGTAATGAATCTTTGAGAAAGTTGATTAGATGTCTAGTGTGTCTTAGAGTCATCCCTTTACTATTAGGTTCTGGCAGGAAAAGTTTGTATATGGTGATTTAAACAAATCAAAATTTTGTTAGCATGTTAATGTTTGTTTTGTGGCATGTACAAATATAGTTCTCCTGTGTATATATATTTTGGCTAAGGTGAAAGAACAATGTTTATCAAACTCTTGGCATATTATGGATATAAGAAATATGTTGGGCTCTTATACAAATGTTTCTGAGCGGGTTCTGATGTTGAAATTGGTTTTTATTCACCCATATTTTTGGGTATGTGGTTAACTGGTTATTGATTGTATTTTATGGTTTGAGTAATCTCGTTTAGTATAACATGTTCTTATAAGTTGGTATCAGAGCTTTAGGTTCACTAAGTCTACAGGGAGACTAGGACTTATGACTCGGATGATGTCAAAATTAGGAATATGACAAAAAAATATGATGCATACTACCTAATCTCAGTATTTGGGTGCCCTGGCCAGGTATTCTGTTATTGAAGAAAAGGTAAGTATGGAAATTTTAGATTGTTATCTTTTTTATTACTATGATCAAGTAGTCATTTTAAAACAATCTAAAGAGCATAATGAAGCAGAAATCATGGTGCAGATAACTGAATATTACCTCAAGAAGATCAGGATTACATCATTATCTATCAAAACCTGAATTGCTGGTAACTATAAGAGAAAGATATAACACCATGAAATCAAAATCTGAATACAAATAAGCAAAAGAGGAGTTCTTGAAGATGAAATTCAAGAAGATAATAAAGTATAGATAGATAAGTATGTTCTTATAAAGTGATTCAAGGTATGGAATTCACATAAGATGGAGAGAACTCCTATAATAAGTACAAAATGAGAAGATGAATGGGAACAATGACAAAGGAATAAGATGGAATCTGAGTTAATCTCATACCAACCTATGTATGTAAGAAAATCTTAATGTAAAATCAGCATGGCATGTGAAAGAAATTAAGGGAGATGATCCCTATTTAATGAAAAAATGAAGAATGTGATGATTAACCTATTGATAAGTGGTTGAAAAATGTAATAAAATAAGAGAACCTACCCTAGTGGGATAAATAGTCATCAAGAAAGGAGTAATGAGATATGTTAATCATGATGATTCCTATGCTAATGGAAAGGAACCCAAAACGAAAAAGGAAAAATGATACATAAGAAATTGTAACCTGCATAATGAAAATAAAATTGGTTACCTTTTTGCTAGTGACCCTTGAACAATGCAGCTATGATGTGGGAAGTGTGTTTCCCATGTGTCTTTCCTTTTTAGGGTACATCTTTCAAGTGGATCATTGCCACTTGGTATGTTTGGATTCATTGTAAACATGGAGGTGGATAACTTATTATAGGATAAGGTTGCTTGGACTATGGTTCCAAGATCATAAAGTTTGTGATGAGTTTGCTTTTGATCCTTCCAATAATTAGAAACACTCCTCTTATATGCCTTGAGATTTGTTATGCTGGTAAAAGTGGATGAGATAAGGATGTGAGTTCCTTATAGAACATGAGGTGGATACCAAAGTAATGAATCCTAATATCCAAGATGTATCAACAATATGGAAGTATGCGAAGGTTGGAGATGTTTATTAAATGAACATTCCAAGTATTCCTCTCCCTTAAAGAGAGAGAGTTGATGATGTCCCTCTAAATGTTATTTGGAAGGAAAACAAAAGTGATTCTATAATGTTGTGTATGGTTTAGTGATATCTAGGCAATACCACTATAAAGTATAGATGGTTTGTTGATCAGCAGACACGTGTTACTGTGTTTCTTTAAGATAAACCTAGGATCAGAATAACAATGGATAAGAGTTAGGGTGGATGTCACAAGTTACATGACCATGATGATTTTAGGATTATGTCCTTTAAACTAACCAATGTACTAATAGAATTTATTAATAGGAGAACCATAGTGTTCAAGTCATGTCTTACAAGTTGTAGCAAGCTTTGAATGATGACATCTCAAAGTATTTCAGAGATGGTTAATAGCATGGTTAACATCTTTGCTAAACCTTAAGAATGTTGAAGCAACTGTACTTATGTGTGACAATTCTAGCAAGAGTGAGTTGGGGGTTGACTAAAGTATCCTCTTGGAGTTATAATATCTCTGTTAAGTGTGTTGTGGGAATCCTGATAAGATGAAGATAATGTCATTGTTCTACCCTTAACAAGGTCAATCAGGAAGTTATATTTGTTAATAGTTACATACAAGTGTATGATTCTTCAACCAAACAGATGGTTAGTACACCATTAAGATGATTGGAGAATCCTTTAAAAACATATTCCTCATAGTTCTTGAAAATTAGGGGATGCCTAAATGGTTCATTGAGTTGCTAATTACAACAACCATTAAAGGAGCATAGAGATGAAACCTTGTAAAGTTATATATGATAAGAGATACATAATGTTCTATGTTTGATAAGAGCCAACGAGTATGAATTTTGAGTAATGTGTTGATACAATAGATATAATTTTAGGATGATATCTATAATTTAAAGTTGAAAGTTACTATTAGATTTGTACAGGTGGCACAACAAGTTTCTATGTTCCATACTTGCAAATGTCTTCTTATGTGGGGGGTTTTTGTGCTGACCCAATATAAGATATGTATGAATTGAAAGAGAAGAACATGACCTCTATAATGATGATGTGACATTACCATAATATGGAAGTAACCATGTGTAATATTGATGATTACATGCATGAGAAGTGTCCATCTATGTGTACCTTGGATTTCGGGGGCGAAATCCCTATTAGGGGTTTATGGTTGTGAGACCACTAACCTTTCTTAAAGAATTGAACAAGCTTAATTATCATAATTGAATTCTTATAAACCTAATCCAACATTTTGACATGATTTGAAATCATAAGACAAGCTTAAGTTTCAAATTTGGTCCAATTTGGACACTATTTGAGCAAGTTATGCAAATTTATGCACATTTTGGACTTTTCTACAATTTACCCAATTGAGAGGTTTTCTTTACAATTTATCACTTGCATTATGTTCCTTGGATATTCTCTCATCATTCCTGATCTTGTTGAGTCATGGGGCACCTACTTAAACCTTTATTTGAAGGTGTTTTCCTCAAGGATATTTTAGGGTTTACCCCTTCATAGATGAGCTACCTTTAGTAGCTATCAACTAATGAATTATTTGTTTTGCTTGGAAAATCAAGAAATGAGGGATAAACATGTCTCTATGGACGGTGGGGGATCTTCTTGTGTGTGTGCTTGTATATTATTAATAGTTTAAGGCCATGGACACTTGGAAAGATACTAGAACTTCAACTTTCTCTTTTTCTTTATCTTAAAGTTTCATATACTTATCCCTAAGAACCCAAACGAGCCATTTCATCTCCACCACATCCCTCCTTCTATGAACCTCATTCTCCCTCTATGATGCTGCGAGTTTCCTGTCCAAGGAAAAAGAAAGAGGGGATATTCTTGGAAAAAGAATCTAGGGTTGCAATTGACTTCCTTTTAGGGTTTGAAAGGCTTCCTACTAGTGTTCTTGACCTAAAAGAGTTAGAATCCCATTCTTTCCTCCATTTATTTCCTTTTTATCCTTCCTCCTACCTTTCTCCAGGTTGGAACCTTGCTGTTCCATGGTATAAATTGCTCTAAATCTCTAAAACCCTACCTTTCTTGCTCCTTATGCTTAGGGTTTGCTCATTTGATGAAGAAAGGTGCTAGATGGACGAGTTCACAGCTTGTACTTGAATTTTCTACCCTACCTGATCGAGTTTTCTTCTGTTTGGGATTTCATATTATCATTAGATACAATTTTTATAACTTGCTCCACGTTTATTTCTTACCATAAGCTTGCTATCTCATGTTCTTGCTTTTAAATGATGATCCAAGCACTACAAAGCTATACTTGACTTGGATTTTGATTTTTATAATATTCCTTGTTCTGATTTTAGTTATATATGAACGTGTTATCAGTTTACATTATTCCTAAGGTATAATATAACTTGGATCAGGTTGGTTTTATAACCTATGGTGGTAAGAGCCTGTCAACCAATGGTTAATTTTAGGGTTTTAAGCTGCTTTCTTTTATAAATCCATGACCCGATGATGGAACCATTGCAACTACCCTATGGTGTTGTCTTCATGACAACTGATGGTCGGGATCAAAGGTTCCAGATGATGGTGAAACCTATGGTCACCCCCTTATGTCAGGTTTTGGATCAATTAGAAGTTTAATGATAAACCATTAAGTACCCTACAAATGTTATCAATCAATGATGACATTATCTTAATATTTGATGCTGAATAATGAATATAGTGTTGATCTAAAAACCTATGGTGACTTAATGGTCAATAATGATGGTGGATCAGGTCTCCAAAACGTATGTCGAGTTAATCATCTTGTTGTAGCATCAATTAATCCTTAGACCAATGGTTTCTTGGGTCATTGGATGCAATGGTCGAACCTATATTGTAATTGATGGTTTTAACATATGAACTTGACCCAAAGGTCAAGATCTAATGTTTATTTCTCCAATAAAGTGGAATGATGGCTAATTTAATATGTTGGTACTAATTATGTGATTTAGATAGTTTCCTTTATATGATCAACTTAAGGAGCTTACTTGTTGACAATGGATGGCTTGTTTTAAATGAACAATCAATTGTGGGCTTTATCTACTCTCAATAGAACATTTTGTTTTGTTAATCAAGGGATGTATAGGGTTGATGGTGACTATTTCTAGATAACAAATCAAAGACTTCATAGGTGGTTTATCCAAGGTGTTTACTTATGTAAACAACCAATGGTCTTACCTTTTAAACATCCAATGGTTCTGGGTGACATTATGGTATAGTGATATGGGTTGAATGATGATGGAACAAATGGAGGGTTACCCTTAATAAGGTAGTCTTACCCGTTCACTCATATAAATAGAAGGGATGATAACCGTATTGTGTTGATATGTAACCCTAATGAGGTATAACATGTTATACCTAGCTTTAATATAACTAAATGATGGTAATTGGGTATGAATAGTCCTTGAATGATTAATGCAATCATGGAGTACTCTCTTATTGTTGTTGAAACCCTAGTATGCTATAACTTGATGGATACACCTTGATTTATGTGTGGGTTCATACTTGAGAATAGTATGAAATGTGATGGTGATTCCTCACACTATGTATCCATGATCCAATGGGGATGTCATGAGTTAGGATTTGGGTATAAGTGATAATTAGTAACATTAATTAAATTTATCTTGTTGAGCCTAACTCTAATGCAAATATATAAAGATGAGTATTCATGTTTAACATTCTTATATGATGGAATGATGGTATAATGACCTCAATATGATCATAACCTTAATATGTTAATTGGTGGTTATCATAGCCACATGGTTGATACTTTCTTATGCTAAACATGTGCATTATGAATATTATGAGGGTTAATCATATCTATATTCCTTGCATGTTGATGTAATAAAGGAATGTTCTTAATGTTAATACAACCCTGCTATGTTTGTTTATGAATATATTCTAGCTCATTAATGCAATATTTTGTTGATATGGTGTATTATATGTAAGTGATGTTGTTGAGCCTTGCTATAAGGCATGGAATGATAATGATGATCTTGTAGGGAATAGTATGATGGTCTTGATGACCTTTGGGCATGGTTGCGACCTGAATGAGGTGTAATCCTCTTGTGTTGATAAGGGTTGATACCCAGTGATATTTTGAAAAGGATTTATATCTTGTGATAGTATGATGACTAGTGTAGCCTCATGAATGGCAAGTGAATAGTACCATGTGATGATGAGATGAGAAATTATGTTTCACACATTTTATATCTTTTAAAGTTGTGATATTTATATGCTTGTTAGAAGTGAATTAGGGTTTGTATATCCACTTGTTTGATGCAGCCTTAATTCACCCAATTGTCATAACTAATCAAGTAAAACTCTAATCATGTAGTGCCATGTGCCATAGATCCATCTGAGTGTTAGAACCTGCCATATGGTGAAATGAGTATTCCTAAGGAAAACTCAGAGTGCATACTGATGAGTATGCGGGGTGCTTGTCATCCTGAATTCAAGTGTTTAGGGAGAATGACTACACTCATACCTACCCTCAGTTTGAGAACGGTTGCGGTCGTGTCTTGGTGATTATATATGTGACAAGATTGGAGGACAACTACCATTGTACCTCAGATGGTAGGGTATGAGTACCCACCTCTTTTTACTATTTTCATGACCTATACCAAGGATGGACTAGGCTGTTAACAGGTTGACCTTATGTGTCACTGTGAAGGACCCGTACTGACCGGGGGTGGAGAAGATCTTAGGAGTCTGACTCTTCCTAGATCTTGTATGGCACTGATTTTGACTTAGCAGTGGTTAGTTGGATTTTGAGTGGTATCCTCAAATTCCCCAGGGCATAATAAAAGATGTAAGACAGTCATGTAGCATATCTATTTAGGGTTATACATAGCGGTTCATATAGTTTTACGGTGATAACCCTTGTTTTCTTTTCTTTTCACTAAGATCATGTATAATACAATAAGAGATAATCGATATGCTTATGTTGTAGTTATGATCATGTTGTAAACATGCTTATGTTGTCAAATATACAGACACTGATGGTTAAGATGTTTCTGCTATCTATGTTTAATATTGCTAGACATGCCTATGTAATTAGAACTCTTAAACTGCTAATCATGCCTATGTAGTTCATTGTGTTATGATGTTCGTTCTACTTACGATATAGATTTGTTTCCTTTATTTAATATGTCAATATTGATAGCCACGTTATGTTACTAGACATATTCATGATGTTAGGGATGCTTATGCTACTAGATTGCGTATACTATTAGCAAGGAACATGATGATAGTCAGAGTAATGATAACGATTGTTATTAGATGCAATTTGATGATATTTGGGTATATATCTATCTAGAGAAATTGATTTATTTGTTATCTATATATGTATTGATGATCATACTTGTTGGTAAGATGATTTGCTTAATCTGTTTAGTATACTTGAACTATTCAATTGATTATTAAATACTCCAACTGCTTAGTTATCTACTATTTAAAATGTTGTAATCAATAAGTGTTGTTGGAAGTTATATCTCTTGCTGGGACATGGGTCTCACCCTTGTGGTTCGCCACATCTTTTTAGGTAATCGTAAGTGAAGAAAATAAACATGTGGCAGCAGAGAGGAGCTATACTGATGGATCTTTGAGAAAGTTAATTAGATGTCTAGTGTGTCCTAGTGTTGTCCCTGTACTCTCAGGTCCGGGATGGAAAAGTATGGATATGGTGTTTCAAACGAATTGAAATTTTATTAGAATGTTAATGTTTGTTATTTGGCATACACAAATATTGTTCTCCTATGTATATATGTTGTTGCTAAGGTGATAGAACAATTTGTATCAAATATTTGGCATAATATGGATATTAGAAAGATGTTAGGCTCTTATGTAAATGTTTTTGAGTGGGTCCTGATGTTAAAATTGGTTTTGGGTATGTGGTTAATTGGTGATTGATTGTGTTTTATGTTTTGAGTAATCTCATTTAGTGTAATGAGTTCTTACATTGTAACTCATCTCCATGCTTATAAGATTTTACATTGACCAGTTGATTGTCCATCCATCTCATGCCAAAATCCAATATTGTCATCTTATTTTTTTAATTATAGATCTTTAGTAGGAAAATCCCACCTTCTCTAGAAATTAGGTCAAAGTGTCCCTTTGGTTGCCAGTTCCTCTTAATCTAATCCAATAGGTGGGAGTAGTAAGGACTTTTACCCATTACATAGATCAACATCGAGTGTTCGCACACATTCTTCATCAGATCTAATTGTTCCTTCTCAAAAATTGTGCTGACTCTACCATCGACGATCACCGGTGCTGGGAAATCAATCTTCCTATCTGGTCCTCCTAGCTTCAATGGCTGGCATCACCTGTAGTACTTGATTCCAAGCCTTGTGTGGCTCCGAAGCCCTTCTCTCACCTTCTGAATTCCCAGTGGTTGTACCCTTCTTTGTTGGTTTTAGTTGCGACTAAAACTGTGGGGTTTCTTGGGTGGTGGAGGTGGATTGGGAGGATGGGGTGTGGTTGTGGACACCGCTTGCAGGAGTTACCATGGGTGTCGGCTCCATCACCATAGGGCGTATGTGGGATTAAGAGAGAAATATTTCTCCCTCCCTCTCCCACACTCGTGGTGGAGGCCGAACGCGCATGGCGTATGTATATGTCTGTATGTATGTAAGTATACATATGTATGTATATATATAGATGGTACTAACATATGATGAGTGTAGAAAGTATTGGGTTACAAGTCAACAAAACTGACCATAGGATGTTACCATAGACCTTATATCTATATTGTTTGAGATGAATAGATTAATGCATTGACTTCCATATCAATGGCATCAAATGTGCACAATATATTATATACAATTTGACATTCTATTTGCCGATTGTGATTTTGTATGAAAGAAATGTCCCTTAAGACGGAATTTTTTGTAGAGGCCCATACATGTAATAATAACACATGTTTTGATGGACACATAGAAAAAGGAGAGGAAAATAATGCTCTGGTGGTGCCCATGTCACAAAGGGAGGAAGAATCTACTGGAAGAAGTTAGTCGAGATTGTTTTGAACCCTGCTTCCAAATGTTTCCCTGTAGTTTTTCTTTTCATCTTGTTAACATGCTTCTATTAATTCCATGTCTTTATTATATGATAAATACCATGATCGTGAGGAGATTATAATCTTTTCTATAGAATATGAGAGTATTCCCTCATGGAACTATATTAATGTGTTAAATTTTGTTATATATTGATATTAATTTGGATCTAATAAATCAAAGAGTTTTTCTGATTGAATGTGGTTGGACATATTATTCAATGCATTAGAATTTTAATTGGAATAGACTTATTATGTTGGATTTCTTAATAAGCACAAATTCATAAGTGCGTGAAAGTAGTTTGATGGTTGTGATATTTTCTCATTTTAGACTCATGTACAATGGATTCATCTGAATTTGAATACCACAATAGTATGTTTCATAATTTCTAGGTATTAGTTTTACAACCCACAAGAGGAAAATGCTATAGTTCAACAATTATCCAATTAAAATTATCAATGTGTGAATGAGTTGATTAAAATTGTGGTAAATTTCCAAGGTGAAACAAGTGTTAATATTAGTCAATTTCTTTGTTAATTTCTTAGTGAATGAACCTTAGAAATCAACATCTTTCTCAGACTAGCTTATTAGTTGTTGTTACTAATAGTTTATAGTGGCCCAACTCTCTATGAGTTGATAACTGGGGAATCAAAACCCTTTTTTTTACTTGAACATTGTAGACTATTCTTACAAACATGGTATAGACATGTTTAGATAACACAACTGAAGGATAAACATTCCACTAGGTAAGTGTTGATTTTGTGTTTAACCTTCTTTAGTGATACAAGATAAGGGTTCATGCTAATCATTAAGATAGAAAAATAATTCATACGATCCACAATCATGAAAAGCACTATATATAAAATTAGATACAAAACATTACTATGTATGCTTTTTGAGAAGATAATTCTTGATATTTTGTTCAACACTTTCTTCCCATTAACCTATATAAGTTCATACCAGAAATTTAAAATGAGTGTTACCTTATCTATGTTTCCTTCTACAACTTTAGTAGTATCTTCTTCATAACAAAAATTAAATAATGAACTCAATATAGAAGACAACTTAATGGTTTTCATTCTCTACTTGTAACCTTTAGATGCACCGGTTAGATGACTCATGTAAAAAATAAGATAAACAATCAGGGTGGAAAAGGATCACCTTTACTCTTACCTATACTCACTTTTAAAAGATGTAGTAGCTTTCCATTCCAATAAAACACTTGTTTCCTCCCCACTATAGAGTTCACTATGTATTATAAAATATTCGTGGACAAATAATTCAAAAAATAAAGTAGTGACAAATAAAATCCATCATCTCATAGGATTTGACAAGTCAAATTTTGTTGTCGTAGTCTTGACAATATATCCCACAAATTTTTACATAATCTCATATGCAGAATAATATTGTCAAAGTATGTCTTCCAAGAAAATACTTCATTTGGATAGGGTATATCGACTCCAACATATTCATGTATCCAGTTCTCTTATAACATGTTAGACGAAATTCTAAGCAACCATTATAATGATTATTAGGACAAAGCTAGTTTCAATTCTCTAGTTTTAACACTTTAGGAGTAAGAGATACAATAGATGTACAAACACACACATACTATATTATCGTGATCAATAATTAGTTGTCATCAAAACAACATATTACTCGATATTTCAAAATCTAATTTTATTCTATCCATAGACATTCTCATAAGGGTTCATCTTCCATAACATGGGATCAATTTCACCTTTCAGTGGACATTATACAAAAATTTCTTATCTCATTTTTCTTGATGGAATGGAATGGTCTACAAAGAAAATAATTGTCACTCTATCTTGGAATGGAAGAGGAAATGAAAAAACCTTGCACCATAAAATGTAGATCATGGTCATCAATGACATGATCCCCTTCTTCATGTCTCATCATAGTATGGTGTTTCTCCTTTGTATCTATTTAACAAATATTTGATATTTTTATATCCTCATTTTTTGGTAAATTATGATTATATAAATTAATTGATAAGTAAATTATCCAATGGTATTATTATTGATGGAAGAATAAGGTTTAACCACTTTTTGGTAGGGTGTAACCCATGAGGACATGGGAATGTTTGCATTGCAATTATGTCCTTGGGTCACAAGACAAAGAAATAAGAGATATTGTGCATAAATATTGATTGCTTTGTGAAGTATTGGATCATTGAAATACAAGATAATAAGATGTGTGGTGTTTTAGATGTATAAAGGATAATTATCTAGCCACTATTAGAAACACTATGTTTGATGCTACAATTAGTATTATTTTGATTTAACCTTTGTATACTTGAAAACAATAAGAAAAGGAAGAGAATTATAGAATTGGGAGAAGAAGGACATTCCATGGGATAACTATATTGTTTTAAATAAATTTTTAAAAGGAGCAAGTTTGGTACGGTAAAGACATTCCAATATATATAAAACTTGGAGAAGGTAATAGGGAGTTTCCTTAAATTATGGATAATGAATTGGGAGGGATGTACATCAAAGAGTGAGGTAGAAGAATAATCTATAATTCATGATCAAGTACCTAATAAAGTACCATAGATGTATATGTTTTCATTTTGGTACCAACCAATTTCTATGATACAAGAAATGTATCAAAGAAAGAAAAGAGAGAGAAAGGTTGAGAATTATGTCTTGTTGACATAATGGGTTTTCCTCTTGTTAAAGTTAACTTTTAGTTTGCTAAACATGATAAAGGAAAGGAGGAGAGAATTAGAAAGTCATTATTGCCTAGGATTAGAAAGAAGCCTCTAAGACGTAGGACCACAGAGAAGGGTAGCATGAGGAACTTATATATATAAATATATATATATATATATATATACATATAAATATATATATATAAATATATATATATGGGTACCTCCTCTCCTTCATCATCCTCCTTCTCCTAAGCCTAGGGTTCTGCCCAAACTTCCTAGAATTCACGGGACAACTAGATAGTACATCGTTGAACCCGTCATTCTCCATGTACAAGCCTGGTCCCTAGTCTATAGGAGCTCGAGGATGTAGTGCAAACTCCCTCACGGTCATGGCCTGCATCCCCCTCCTTCCTCCTTTGATCATTCTTTAATAGCAGCCCAAATGATGGTGCTTTGAACCATAGTGAGGGATGATGGTTCACCCCTTTCCTATTCTCCCCTACATCACCTCCTTCCTCATCTTTCCGCATTGCACCCCAGTGTTATAGAGGTATCTCCCCCTCCGATCGGTGCCACTACTGGTTGTTGTGGCTGTTTGAGGGTTGCGGTGCCTAGCAGAAGAGGCAGTAGGACGGTCGTCAGGGCAAGGAGGAACTAGAGGAAGGGGCAATGGAGGAGAGGTGAGCATAAGGAGTGTAGTATTGTAGGCACTCCTCCCATCCTGGGCAATGGCGCCAGGTCTCACAGATAGTGGCCTAATGAACTTTCCATTTTGATAAGGAGGAAGGAGATGGATAGTATGGATGGTTGTGTGGTGGTTTTTGTAGTAGTAACAGAGGAGTTGAGGAGAGGGATGCAACCTAACACAAGGAATCTCACCTGGGGTGGAGGCATCCAGAGGAACTGAGCCTCATTGTCATATGGCAGCCTCAGATGAACCCTTCAGACAAAGAAGGAGATGTCTGAGTTAGAACCTGGCGTGAACCAGATAGTGATAGCCAGTTCAGAGCTAAACCGGTAGGTTAAAGACCAGAACTTCTCCCCCAGTAGGGCAATGAGTATGATGACATCGACCAATAAGGACTTCCCACATGGTAATATTTTAAGATATAATCTATTACCATGTTTAATTCCTAGAAAATGCCAAGAGTGCCTCAAAATAGTGAACCTATATATAATTTTAATTGAATAAAAAAGAGGCAGCCAAATAAAATTGATTCAGAGTCTAACGATCCTTTTGATTCTAAAAATAGTGATATACATGATTAAGTGGTGATTAAATATAAAAATTCTAGGTTTGGGTATTAACATGTTGAATACATTAAATACCTTTTAGGTTATGTTATAATATAATAATGATGAATATAATAGTGATCCAAGATGATCTTGATCATAATGATGAGAATTATAGTTTCTAACGTCGATGATCATGTATATGATTAATTAGGGTTTTAAAACCAAATTTCATAATGAACTTAATGTGATCGAAGTTCACGTAATGGAAGAATATGATAAATCTAATGATTAGGTTTTATAACCTAATCTTCTTTATCATTAGAATCTTAAGATGCATAAACTAACATGGTTTCTCCTAATGACATAAAAGGCCAAACATGGTAATCATGGTTATAAAAGATGGATAATGTGGAGTAATAACTTTAATAAAGTATTTTGCTATGGAATTAGGGCTTATACGCTTATTCTCTATCAAACCCTGAAACAACCCAAAATGCTAGACTAGGAGTTGAGTAGGGGTTAATCTAATTTATGTGATTGTGACACTTTAGGATTTATATACATGCATATTTATGTTGAATTTCTTGGAATCTTCTCTGTTGATTCGATTGATTGAATGTGCTTGAAGTATAATTGCATAATATGCACTGTTTGCCAATTATGTCCATGGTTACGCCTATAACTACTTGCATTAGTTAGTTGTTGTTTTCTGAGGAAATTCTCAAGGATTGAACAAATAAACTATTGGATGTTTCTTTATATTATGTTCAATTATAATGACACTATGAGTATCAAATAAAGGAAGTTTATGTGAATAAAATGTGAACTCTTATTCACCAGTATTTGATGAAATATATGTTGTTAGTTTAGTTACACACCCTTTCATTCATCCCACGCACATAATATATTTTGATATGATGATCTATGCTTTTATTTCATGGCTATTTAGGTACATTCTAGATAAGATGTTATCAAGATATGATAGACATATGAACTTCCTTGGAGACATTAAAGCTAACATGTAAGGAGGATTATCGAGATACTTCTTCTCATATGTACAATTTTGATGATGGAAAGTTATGTAAGTCATAGAGGAACATCTTGTAAACAATATATTTGAATTAATGGAAATTATTTGCTATTATTTATTGTTTGGTAAAATCAGGATCCTTGGAAAATTTTAGGTAATGGCTCTCAACATTAAGGCCTCCCTTAATTGGGGGTTTTCAAAAAGTGAGGTCATTGTATTTGGTATCAGAGCCCCAAATTTGTAATTTTAGATAATAGTTTTGTAATTTAAAATAATATGTACACATAATATGTAAAAATATGAGAGAATTATTAGTTTCGTAATTTCGAATAATCTGTGGAAATACGAGGGAATTATTAGGGAATTTTGTGAAGACAATGGTGTCTAGAATGGACCACAACCCTAGGGAAGGAAAAAGTTTCCTCCTCACTTCTAGTCGGCTTACAAGGACTCCCGAGCCCATGTATCATGCCTGGCCAAAGTCAGAAGAGTTTTATCCGAAGTAAAATACCTTTAAGTTTTCTTTTCATCTTGATTCGTCCACTTCTCATCCTCTTTCTTAATAAACCCTAAATTTTACTTCCCTCCTCATATCAAGTTATGGTTTTTGAGAAGTAGGATTGAGTATTCCTCCACTACTTAATGTACATGTAATATAGAAATAATAATTTACTTGTAATATGGAAATAATAATGTACATGTAATGTGGAAATAATGATAAAGTAAAGAGAAAATGTTTTATGGGTTTTTCCTTAGGAGGATAACCCTAGATGGGAGTAGTGTTGGTTTTGGAAAACCCTAGTGGGTCAAGGGAAATAGAAATCCTAAGGTGTAGGGTGTAAGTTGTATCCCTAACCCCAACTCAAAACCCTAATCCTGGGAAATGGGAGTACTGTGGGTGATAAAGTAACCCTACCAATATGAACCAAATCTTGGGTTTAAAAGGAAAAGTAGGAAATATAAATGGGTTTCAGTGACCCAATATCCCATGAATGGATATGGATAAATTCATGAATGGTGCACATGAAAGGATTTGAATATACATGAGAAACATAAGTAACCAATGATCATACATGAAATATGAAAATATGAATATAACCTGTTGGTCACCCAAATGCTAATTTTGGAGGAATGGATGAATAAAGAATACCCCCAGCGAGCAGGTAAGATATTGAGACTACCCCCAAAAAGTGATTAAGCTATTAATACTACTCATAATGAGAGGGTATGTCGTTGAACGTACCCCTAGTGAGTGGGTAAGAAATTAAAAATAACCCCGACGAGTGGGTCTTTTATTGAACTTACCTCCAGATATTGAGTATGATACCCCCATAGAATGTGTATGCTATTGAAATAAACCCCACAAGAGTGGATATGCTACCCCTAGTGAGTGGATATGCCATTTAAATACGCCCAGTGAGTGAGTATAATTTTGTGAATACCCCCAGCAAGTGGGTATGGATGGAGATTACCCTAGAGAGTGGGTAGATCATTGAAATACTCCCAGTGATTGAATATGAATACTTCCCAAAAAGTGGGTATACCATAGAGATTGGGAAAATATAGGTTGAGAATTTATAATATAAAATGAATGTTTAACATATTATGGTTACATAAAGAATGGAAATTCAACTTTTAGGGTCAGTGCCCCAACCTAGGGTGGGTCAACCCAAGAGTGGGAATAGGATCTATGGGGCAGGAAAAACCCTAGATGGTGGGGGTAATGTTGCGGCTAGAGAGCCTAACCTCCTCCTATGAGCCAATAGGGAACCTGAGGTTAGCACCTTCCCTAGAAGGGTGAGATGATAAATCAATTTAAAGATTGAGGTAACTTTAAATGTCATGTAAAGTATTAAGTATTAATGATATAATGTATGATTGCACAAATATTGAGTATAAGTCTTTGAACCCAAGTATGCCATCTCCAAGTAACATGAGTAAAATTCATAACGGAAGTGGCTAACAGTATGTGACCAAGTCAAAAGGAAAGGTCTCCATGAGCCCATTGAGGGGACATAAAGTGAATAATGAGCACCATAAGAGATGGGGAAAATTTAGTTAAAAGAATTGCATATGAAAGTAATGTTCCCTCGATGAACCCTTGGGTAGAGTAGAGCCCTAAGTCAACCCTATGGTCAAGTAGGGAGTAACACAAGATCGATGAGATTGGGAGATGATTATGCCTTGAATGCATAAGACCATATGGTCAGGAAGTAACAACTATGTTTTCCCAAATACCATGACTCAGGAGATTGTCCACCTTCATGATGTTCATGAGCCCCAAGGGGTGTGTGAGAGGAACTCCCTAGATGCTCTCTAAAAAGTACTCATACCCTAGAGACCTAAAGGAAGTGGCTAAGTCTCATGATACATGAGGGTAAATATAAAAGACATAAAGAAGTCATGTAATAATGAAAATTTGGAAAACTTTGTGCACAAACTCATGAGTGAGAAAGGCATTTGACTTCATGCAATATCAAAAATTATGGAATTAAAAGTAAGTATGGTTTAGATACATTTTGAGAAAGATTCAACCTAAAAATTGAAATTTGTAAGACAATGTGAGAATACACCCTCTGTGCTCTTGGAATGGAAAGAACTTTGTATTTGAGTTGCAGCCAAATGCTCATTTCATCCCATTATGAATGAGAGACATTGGGTAAACACATGTTATGGTTAAAATTGACACATGAAAATGAATGCTTTAAGGTGAACTTAATGTCATGACCTAGGGTTTGAGGTGTTACCTCACATTTATGTGATAATAGGTTGGAAACCTAGGTGAAACGGTAATCACCTAATGAAATCACAAAAATGAAATGTAGTCACCAAGAGATAATATCATGTAAATGCTAAGGATGTAGATACGCTTTGAATTGAATTCAAGAACCAATCATGTCATAATATGAGAAATTTACACATCAATAAAAGTCATTATAAGAAGGGTTGCTAACCCTAAGTTGTGAAATTAAGATGAGATATATTTCACTTTAACCTTACTGGGTGTGAATTTTGGGACAAAATTTCTTTTAAGGAGGGGTGAATGTTATATCCTCAATTTTATGGTAAAATTGAATTATATAAATTAATTTATAAGTAAATTATCTAATGGTATGATTATTGATGGAATAATAAGGTTTAACCACTTTGTATCATGGGTGAAACCCATGAGGTCATGGGAATATTTGCATTGTGATTATCTCCTTGGGGCACAAGATAAAAAATAAGAGATATTGTTCATAAATATTAACGTCTTTGTGAATTATTAGATAAATGAAATATAAGATAATAAGATGTGTGGTGTTTTAGATAATTAAAAGGATAATTATCTAGCCATTATTGGCAATACAATGTTTGAGGTAACAATTAGTATCATTTTGATTTAACCCTTGTAAACTTGTCAAAATAGAAAAAGGAAGAAAATTCTAGAAATTAGGAGAAAAAGGACATTCCATGGGATAATGGTATTCTTTTAACTAATATTTTAAAAAGGAGCAAGTTTTTAATGGGAAAGACATCCCAATAAATCCCAATTACTAAATATAACTTAGAAAAGGTAATAGGGAGTTTCCTTGAAATAAGGATAATTAATTGGGAGGGAAATATATCAAAGTGCAAGGTAGAAGAATAATCTATAATTCATGATAAATTACCCAATAAAGTACCATATATGTATATGCTTTCCTTTTGGTACCAACAAATATGGATGATTGATTTAGGAAATGTATCAAATAAGAAAAGAGAGAAAATGGTAAGGAATTATATCTTGTGGACATTATGGGTTGATCCTCTACTTAAAGTTAACTTTTGGTTTTCTAAATATGATAAAAGAAAGGAGGAGAGAATCCACAAGTCATTATTTCCTAGCATTCGAAACAAGCCTCGAAGAGGCAAGACTAGAGATAAGTGCTCCATGAGAAACTTATACATATACATATACAAGTAGCTCCTATCCTTCATTGTCATCCTCCTAAGCCTAGGGTTCTTCCAAAACATCCTAGACTTCAGGGAAGAACTAGACACTACATTTTTGAACCCCTCACCCTCTACGTACAAGCTTGGTTCCTATCATGTTGGATCTTGAAATTGTAGTGCAAAATCCCTTACAATCACAGGTTGCATCCTCTTCGTTCCGTATATGATTGTATCATCATTAAAAACCAAAATGATGGTGCTTTGAACCATAGCTAGGGACAAGGGCACACCCCTTTCCTAGTCTCCCCTACAACACATCCTTCTTCACCTTGCCTCACTGCACCACAGTGTTATAGATGTAGTACCCCCTTCGATCGGTGTCCCTGTTGGTTGCCCATGCTGCACCAAGGATGTGGAACTGAATAGTAGTGGCAGTAGGAGGGTCGTCAAGTCCGGGAGGCACTAGAGGAAGGGACAAGGGAGAAGATGTGAGCCTAAGGTGTGGAGTCTCACAAGTACTCCTCCTAGCCTAGGCGATGGAGCCAGGTCTTGCAAATGGTGACCTAATGAATTTGTTGTTTGATGAAGGAGAGAAGGAAATGTATAGTATTGATGGTCATGTGGTAGTTGTGGTAGGAGTTTAAAAAGAGTCTAGGAGAGGCATGCTTCCTAAAACAAGGAGTCTTGCCTATGGTGGGGCCGGCCAAAGGCACCGAGCCTCACCGTCAGGCGGCGACCTCAAATGAACAGTACCCTACAGACAGAAAAGGAGATGTTCGGGTCAGAACTAGGCATTAACCTGTGAGTGATAGCTGGTTTAGATCTAAACCGACAAGTTAAAGACCTAAACTACAACCCCACCGGGGTGCTGAGTATGATGACATCAACCAATAAAGAGTTTCCATATGGCAATATTTTAAGGTATAATCTGTCAACTTGTTTAATTTCTAGAAAATGCTAAGATTGCTAAAAAATAGTGAACCTATATATCATTTTTATTGTAAAAACAAGAGGAATCCAAATAAAATAATCTCAGTCTAATTATGAATTTCAATTTCAAAAGTAGTTCTATACATGATTAAGAGATGATTAGAGAATAACAACCACAGGTTTGCTTATTAAAATGTTGAATACGTTAAATACATTTAGTTCATATTATAATCTAATATTGATGAATATAATAGTGATCCAAGATGATCTAGATCATAATGATGACAATTAGAGTTTCTAGTGTGGATGATCATGCATATATGTTTTTAGGGTTCCAAAACCAAAGTTCATAACTAATGTAATCTTAATGACCTTAATTGGATATAAGTGTACTTAAGGTAAGGATATGATAAATGTAGTGATTAGGGTTTAGATCCTAATCTTCTTTATTATAGGATATTAAGATGCATAATCTAACATAGTTTCTCATAATGACATAAAAGGCCTAACTTACTAATTAGGATTACACATGGTGCATAATGTGGATTAATAACTTTAATGAAGTAGTGTGAGATGGAATTAGGGTTTATACCTTTATTCCATGTCCAACCCTAAAACAACCTTAAATTCTAGACTAGGACTTGAGTAGGGTTTAGTCTTATTTATGTGATGGTGACACTTTAGGATTTACATACATGTAGATTTATGTTGAATTTCTTGGAATATTATCTACTAATTCGATTGATTAAATGTGCTCGAAGTATAATTGAATAATCTACATGGTTTTCCAATGAGGTGCAACGTTACGCCTATGACTATCCACATTAGTTTTCCAATGTTTTCTTAGGATTTTCTAGAGGACTGAAAAACTAAACTATTTGATGTTTATTTATATTTTGTTCAATTATAATGTCACTATGAGTATCACATAAAGGAATATTATGTGAATAAAATGACAGTTCTTATTTGCAAGTATTTGATGGAATATATATTTTTTGTTTACTTGCACACCTTTGCGTGCAACCCACATACTTAGTATATTCTGATATGTAGATTCATGCTTTTGTTTCACGACTATTTAGGTACATTCTAGATAATATGATATCAAGATATGATAGAAAAATGAACTTACTTAAAGATATTAAAGTAAACCTATAAGGAGGATTAGCTAGATACTTCTTCTCATATGTATAATTGTGATGATGGAAAGTTATGTAAATTCTAGAGGAATATATTGTAAACAATATATTTGAATTAATAGAAATTATTTTTATTACATATTATATGGTAAAATCTGGATCCTTGGGAAAATTTTAGGTAATGACTCTCAAGTTTAAGGCCTTCCTTAATTGGGGCTTTCTAAAAAGTGAGGTCGTTGCTGATATAATTTGGTATTGTTATCACATTGTTTACTAGTTTAGCCACATTATGTACCTTCAATTTCTTCTTTATTTTTCAAAATTAGATCAAGCCATCTTTATCGCTCAAGTAAAATATATTTCTAACTAGATGTCTCTATGAGCTCAATTTTTACCTTCTACTTGTTGCACATAAGGTCATTTTTTGCATATAAATATTGATCATGTCTTTCTATCCCACATGGAGTTGCATCAAAGTCAACACTCTTATTTCATCATCTTCATATCATGTCACTGAAATGGTGTATATACCAAGGCACACTATACTTTATATCTGGTCAGCGATGTTCCATGTGTAAAGAGAAAATGGAAAATTGGTTTGTGATCATAATATATGCATGGCATGTACCCAATCATAAGAGAGGATGAAGTTTAACAATTATATATCACCCATTATTACGTAGTTTTTTGTATGTAAATTTTATATTCAAGAAAACATTTTCATGAATACTCACCTTAGAAAAGATCTAGATACTATAGAAGATTCTTTCTTGTTGAAGTGCTTAACATTGCATATCTGTGGCGACTCAACTTATACAACATGAGATTAACTTAAGCATAAGTGATTAACTAATTAAAACTAGTGCAAAAGCATTTTGTTAGCAGCAGAAGTATTAAAAATCACTAGAAATTAAAAAAATTTCATAAAGAAACATGATGAAATGTTTACAGACTGATCCATCATTACATCTCTGCAAAATCACATTTTGAGAATTACAAACATCAATTACCTTGTTAACTGTACAAGGTAAGATACAAAATCTCCAGGCATTAAACCAAAAATCTCAGATCTACTTTTAAACATCTAAAGACTCCTAGGACCTGAGAGTACAGAGACGACACATAGGAAATTCTATCTACAAGACTTGGCAGACAGTGTCTCCACTTGAGGATCAATGTTGTCCCTGGTGTTACTGCTATTGCTGTTGCTGTTGCTCACCCACTGATGGGTTCCTTCGTCCTCGGCGTCTACCTAAAAAGTCGAATTCCACGGGGGTGATACAATTTGAATAATTGTCCCAACGAGAGTTATAACTCTCTGCCAGAAGCTTTGTTATTGCAATAATGGAATAACATTAACAAGTAAAATTATAAACATTCAACAACAGGTTTGACATTGTATAAACTAAATGAAGCAACATTCCTTTAAGCAATCATTTCAATTATAACTTAATTGAATGACAAGACATATATCAATAAGGAATATGAATAACATGTATACTAGTTATGTAACTAGAACATTATAAACAATGTAACATCATTCATTGTTTCTCATAGTTCAACCAAAGCAAATATGATACACGGCTGATTACATTTTTTACAAACATTATTATGCCCTGAGGAGATGAGTTAAACATCTCATACTCCAACCGACCATTACTAAATCGCAATCGGTACCATACATAGGTCATTAGAAGAGTCGGATTCCTATGACCTCATCAACCTCAGTCAGTATGAGGAACAACATGCAGGACATCTTGTGTCTCTGCTATAATAGCTTTCCAGGGTATCCTGGCAACTTCTCTATTAGAGTTACAGTGGCATGTTGTACTCTCTTCGCCATCGAGGGATTTCTCGTTTATCTCACGTCGATGCGGCATTATCAACATCATCAGGAGATTAGTGATACATCATCCTAGTATAAACATATAATGAAGGATTGGGAGATTACAGGTACATCTCACATCAAATCCTACATTAGGACGTAAGCATATTCACGTCCATAACCCCCACATACTCAAAAGTATGCTCTCTAGGAGTTCTCTTAGGAAAACCTGTTTCACTATCATTTAACTTCTGACAGTGATGGATCTATGGTTAGGGCTCTATATGATATCATTTTACATGATTATTTAAGTACATTATGGTATTCTTTTAGCATCAGGCTTGTTTTCAAACATAAACCATTAAACAATTTCTATAAAGAAGGAATACTAATTGTATCAAGTTCATTTCACTTCCAGTTATCATTGGGATATCAATCCCTAACCATCTCATCATTATGATTCAGGAACATGGATATTCAAACCCTTAGATCATAAAACACTTGTTACCAAGTAACATACTATCATCAAGTTATTTAACAACATGACCTTTCTTGTAGGAATGCAGATATCTTTTATGGATCATACATCTTATCAATATCATATGTTACCTCTTACTAGGCAACATAGCATCTCATTACTTTTAAAGCTTATAAAGTGCTTTCAATGAATATGACATCATAACCCTTACCTGGCTATGATCACTTCTTGGAAAAAACCTGCATGGTTAACACAATTGATAACATGCACATTGTACCTATATCAGTACAATATAAGTTCTTTTCAAATTAAGATATAGAACACCACGGTCGTGCTATCTTGCACGGTCTTGCAAAAGTAAGCCACCACGACCGTGCTTCATTACATGGTCGGGCCATAAAGGATTCACCACGACCGTGTCATATCACCACGGCTGGTTTCTCGAGTTAGGTTTCCTTTTTAATTCAATTAGGGTTATTCAACCCCTTTATCTTACAATGGTATAATGATTCTTTATTTCATACTCAAGTATAGAGTTTCATGCTTAAAGGCATAACCCAAAATTTGGGTTTACTGTTCACATCATCACATTACCCTAGTTTAGGGTTTACTATTCACATTGCATCACATTACCCTAGATTAGGGTTTACTATTCACATTACAGTGAATTAAAATCATACCATCATCATGTATGAGGATTACTTCCATTAATGCCCTTAAATTAAGGTTAAGATTCATTAACCATCATAATTAGGGTTTTCATGATCTCACTATGAAGGATCATACCTAATTAGATGTACTCACACATATAGGAGGTTTATTACTTGATTCTATTTCATATTAGGAGTCTTCTCTCTCCTTTTACTATTATATGATGTTCACATCACTTTTGATTAGACTAAGTCAAGTCAATTATGATGACATAAGTTATGTCATCACCATTATGGTCATTAGGGTTTACTTGATCAAGGGGTATTAGTCACACTATCCTTTCAAGGGTATTTTTGTAATGTTCCCCATTGATCTTACCATGCATCAAACCACTAATTACTCGATCCCTCAATCACTTTAGGTATCATTGAGGTTTAGGTTAATCAACCACTAAACCATCTTAACCTCTAAAGCATCAAACGTTCTTAACCTTTTTAAACCTCAAACGGATTTTGCACTTTCAACCCCCAAACGGTTTTGAAACCGTTTGGTGGTGTTGACCATTTGTTGAATTTTGAAACCATTTGGCCAAGTACACACTCAAGACCATTTTCCCAAAGTGAGGTGAAGACCATTTGGTCTTGTTGACCGTTTGGCCATCTTTGAATTTGAAACTGCATGGGCAAATCAATCTTGAAACCGCATCACCACCAAACGGTTTGGGATCGTTTGGTCCCAAATGGTCTTGAGACTGTTTGGACTCAAACGGTCTTGAGACTGTTTGGACCTAAACGGTCTTGAGACCGTTTGGTCCAAACCATCTCAAAACCGTAGGGACCAAAAGTATCTCAACCATTCCAATTGAGTTAGGGTTTCCAATGTTGAACCCCTCAATCCATCATGTACTTGTTAGCCACTTATCAATTGAGTTAATTAGGTCAACCCTCTACTAATCTGACACTCAATTGACCCTCAATTGATCACCAATTAGGGCTTGGTTCAATTAAATTAGGGTTTGGAATCGATCACCCTTCAACATGTTTCAACATGAGTCTAATTGAATTGAATCCATGGAACCATCACTCAATTTGGTCATGACCTTACCCGAAACGGTCTTGGGATCATTTGGATGACCTCCAAATGGTCTTGAGACCGTTTTCTAAAGTTAACATCAAAAACTAACTCCACCTATTAAGGTTTGACTCATTGATTTGATCATTAGGTCACTAATCGATTATACTTCAACTTGTTGCCCTTCAATCTTCAACCACTTAACCATAGTCAACCATAGACCTCCAAACGGTCTTGGGTGACCCCCAAATGGTCTTAGGATCATTTGGACATCCTCCAAACGGTCTTGAGACCGTTTGCCCATTATTTCATCAAAAAACAAGCCAATCACTTAAAGGTTGAACCCTAAATTTGGTCACAAAATCAGCACTTAGTTGTTTAACAATTCAATAGTATTGGACCCTCCATTGGTCAACCCCTCTTAACCCTAGACCTCAAAACGGTCTTGGGTGATCAAAAAATGGTCTTGAGACCGTTTGAGTGATCCCCAAATGGTTTTGAAACCGTTTGGGCCACTTAACCCAAACAGCGACATCATTGCATTATTGAAATCACCAACTAACCCGATTAGGGTTTAGGTGACTAATGTGCCTTCAATTGATGATTTACTTGGAATTAGTTGATGATTTTTGTTGGGTGATTAGTCCATTATCTGCACAAGAGATCTCGAAATGGTCAACGCCTGGTCAACCCATCCAAACTGTAAGGACCCTGACCTGCGTTTAGGGTTTACCCTGTTTGTTTTGCTTGATCTTGGTGCTTTGGTGCTTGCTAATCACCTTTAGTGGTGATTAGGGTTTGGATGTGCTTTGTTGAGAGTTCGAGGGGCTACTTGCAAATAACCCAAGTTTAGGGTTTTGTGGGCAAGTTTGCCATCTTGTGAGGTGTTTTCCCTCTTTGCTTCCTCTAGGGTTGAGAGGAAGGCTTGGGCTTGTTGTTTGAGTCCTTTGGGCCTGAGTTGAGCTTGTTTGGGCCTTGGAGTTCCTTGTTTGGGCTTGCTTGAGCCTTGTGTTGCCCATGGCAGGTGCTGTGTCGCCCAGTTGCTTGGTGTGTCGCCCAGTAGCTCTTGTTGTGTCGCCCAGATGGCTTGGCTTGGTTGGTGGACACATGGTGCACATCTTGGACAAGTGCCTTATGGCTTGCATGAGAGGTGGCTTGAGTTGGTGGACATGTGTCCCTTGGGTGGGAGACACATAGCATGGTTGTACCTTGGTTTCTCCTCCCCTTCTTCCTATATAGGTAGCTTTTCTCCTTGCCTTAGTCTCCTTTGCTCTTTTGGTCTCCCCTCCACCCTTGGTGCACGATACCCCTCTCCATCTTGCTTGTGTTGGCCGATACACTTCCTTGGAGCTGAAGTGGTGGCCGATACACTTCCTTGGAGCTGAAGTGGTGGCCGATACACCCTCCTAGAGCAGCTTGGTGGACGATAGCTTTGGACCTTGGAGTGCTTTGGAGCTTTGGTGGCCGACAACCTTGGAGCTCAAAGTGCATCTTCTTCCTTGGAGCTTAAGGCGGGTTGCATAGTTTCTAACCCTAACTCTTTTACCTCTAGCTTTAACCTTGCTACGTGTTAGTAGACTAGCTTAGTTCCTTGCTTGTACATCTTGCTTATGTACCTGAGTGGCCGATATCCCCCTCTAGGGTTTTAGGGTTCCTTTGTATACCTTTGCTTTCTAGGGTTTGGGGCTTCCTTATGTTGAAGGTTGAAGATGACCTAGGGTTGGGCGATACCCTCCTTCCTTGTGAGTGTGTTGGGCGACACACTTGCCCCTAAGTTGAACGATATGAGTAACCTTGGGTTGAGCAACACCTTTGTCTCTGTGTTGGCCGACATGGTCCCCTTTTTTCTTGTGTTGGCCGACATGGTGACCATGTTGGGCGACATGGCACCTTGAGTGGACGATAGGATGAGTCCTTGTGAGTGGCCAATACCCTTGCCCATGTGTTGGGCGATAGGGTGAGCTAGGGTTTGTTGGCCGATATGATGAGTACCTTGGAGATGAATGATACTCTTCCTCTTGTTGGCCGATATGGATGTCCTTGTGTTGGATGATAGAGTGGGTGCTCTTGTGTCGAGTTATCTCCTTGTCCATGTGATGGACGATAGGGTCATGTAGTGCCATGAGTGTTAGGGTTGGGTGATAAGCCTTGGGCCATGGTGGCCGATAACCCTAATGGCCGATAGCCTTAATGGTCGATAGCCATGTTGGGCGATACCCTACCCTATGTGCATGAGTGTGATGGCCGATAGGGTTAGTAGTGAGTGTTGGCCGATAGGGTTAGTAGTGAGTGTTGGCCTATAGGGATAGTGTGGTAGTCGATACCCATGTTGGGCGATAGGCTTTAGATGAGGGTTGTGAGGTTTTAGTGAGGGTATGAGTTTCTTTGGTGACGGTCCCTTGTGTGATAGAAGTGGATGTTTATACATTAACCAATAAAACGATGGTGGTGTTTGTGATATCATCAATATGTAATATGTTGCCTTGCAAATAATAAGGATGCTAATGGTAGTAATGTATATGATGATAGCCCTCATGTAATAGATGCATGATGTGACCCATTATGCTTAATTGTTAATGATAATGAAGATGATGATAACTACTCTAGTAGTTTATTTAATGATAATAATGTTGGTAATAATGATTCTAAGTGACAGTTATGTTAAAGGTTGCTTCATGATAAAGATGACAACAACTGATGGCAATAGTAATGACCTTGTTAATAATAGTGTTGGTTCTGTATACCCAACATGATTTCTATATACCCTGATTGTTTGTATAATCCTGAGATTTAGGGTAAGCATCAGTATAGTTTGTTAATGATGTACTTAACACACTTGGTTACCAAATAAGTGTAATATTGGTAATTTAATTATCTTGAATGATATTTCATGATAGTGAGCATATTCCTTATGTTGAATCTACAATTATTGCATACCTTAACCTTGCAGGTGATGACTTAGCAATGAAAGGGCTATGTGACATATGTAATGAGTAACATTGCTTTGATAATTGCTCTATAAGATTATGTATGTGATGTGTTGGTCCCATGATGATGATGTGAGCCTTAAGAGGCAGTGACAGTACATGATGAAGGATTGAGACCCCGTGGTATGTGATGATCCTTGAGATGGATCTGGATGGTTGGCAAGAGGCCAAGTGGTAGCATGTGAAGTTGGATCCTTAAGATGGATCAGGTTGATATGAATAGATCATAATATAATGTTCTTTACTTTCTGTTATATCTTTGCATGTTATACAACTTGGTTGAATCTTGCAATCCATCTAAAAGATACTAATTAAGCACAGTGAAATACATCATGTAGTTTGCCCTGGCCATAGATCCATCATCGTCAGGACTTGGTGATGGTGAAATGGGTTTTCCTACGGGTTAACCTAGAAGCGCATATTGTTGAATATGTGTAGGTTGCTCCTAGCCTGAAAATGAGGAGGAAGAGTGTAACTTCAGTTGCAGACTCAGATACGTGTTTAGAGCATGGTGAACAGGCCCATGGCTCAGGATATGTGATGTATGGAGCATGAATGCGTTCATGGTTCAGAGCACGGTGATCAGGCTCGTGGCTCAGTTTTACTAGCGTCGTGACCTTTACCAAGGCGGGCTAGAGAATGGGTAGCCTATGGAGCTAACCCTATGGCTTAGACCACTTCAGCATGTGACTGCGGTCCTCCTTGTGTTGTACTCATGTACTGACCATGAGGTGGGAGGTCGTGGAGTCCGGCTCTTCCATTGACCCTGTATGGCACCGTCTTGGGTTTCGTAACCGAAGGTTGGATTTGAACGGTACGGTTCAAATCCTCAGGGCATAATAAAAATGTAATACAGCTGTTTAGTATTTACAGATCAAATCAAACACGAAACATTGGTTGAGGCCTTGTTTGTTATACCTTGTAGGTTATGTGGTAATCTACCTTATCTTGATAATCAGGTTATATGGCATTATACCCTGTTCTAATAATCCTGTTACATGTTGATATATCTCATCTTGATAGTCATGTTCCTTTGAAAGACATCTGGTTTTACGCTTTAGTACAGCTGGTATGCTTGCCGGTAAGAATGATCTTGCTATATATATATAACTGCTTCTGATATATCTGCTCATGTTATAATTGTTGTTATAGTTTCTTTTGTTGAGGTTCTGTAGTTGTGGTGGGGAGCTATGTTTCCCGCTGGGACAATTGTTCAATTGTCTCACTCCGCTGGTTTACACCCTTTTTAGGTGGTCGAGGTAGATGTGGTCGTGGTTGTGGTGTTGCGGACGAGCAGCTTGAGGAGCAGTAGAAGGCAAGCGATGGACATGCTGCTGTTTTGGATGTTTTGTAATAGAGTCTAGAGTCATCCCTGTACTCTCAGGTCCTTGGCAGTGTTTTGACGATGTTTCACGAAGATCGTTCGATGATATCTGTATATCCTGCTGTTGGCCGGATGTGGGCCTTTATGTATATATGAACAGGTGGTGAACTCATGTGATGGATGGACAGCTATTCCTGAGCTGTGGACACGTGTCAGATCTTGTGTATGTACATATTTATATGACATGTTTCTGTGCAGGATGAGGAATGAAAAGTAATAGTTTAACAGTTTATCAGTTTTCCGCAATCGGTTTTAATTAACCTGTGATTTTGATAATCTGTGGTTATGGTGTTTTCCGCACATTTTCACGTAACACCTCGTTATCTGTGTGATAATGGGATGTGTTGCCACAAGTTTTGGTATCAAAGCTTTAGGTCCGCTGAGTCTACAGGGATCTAGGACTAGGTTGAGTCTGTTCTTATGAGTTTTCTAGGTTATCTTACAAAAATCTTCTGCCCTAAGCAGAAGAAAAGCCAAGATGTCTGGAAACCACGGAGAACATGCTCCTGAGCATAGTGATGCTGCATCGGTTGATGGAGCAGATGGACGGGCACATGAAGATCGGGTGCCTGAGCCCCTGTTTGGTTCCGGCCTGGACCAGGATTGGGCGCTGTCGTTTTTCTCCACGGCGGCCCAATCCGGTCCGGCTTGGACAAGAAATGTGTTTGGCTAGCGGACCAGTCTGAGCCCCGTTTTGGCCTAACGGAATCCCAATATCAGGTTTAAGTCAATCCCCGTCGAGGCAGGATTGGGATTTCCAATCCGGTTTGCCCGACAACCCTCCCTGGTCCCTCGCAACCCCGCAACCCTCCCCTCGCAACCCCGCAACCCTCCCTCTCCCCCTCACCAGACGAGCTCTCGCCCATCTTCTCTCGGCGCATCTTCACTACTGTTTGTCCGTGAGAAGTAAAAGCGAAAGCTGCTCGAGGTCGCAGATGGAGTGCTGCTCGAGGTCGCAGATGAAGTGCACCAGTCGACCCGTGGAGAAGCGTGGACCATCATCAATGCTGCCGCCTGCCAACGCCGGTCTACCTGGGCGGCTAGCTCCCTCGAAAGCAAGGTACCCATGCCCTACCCTGGTATTTTGTACTACCTGCTTTGCCATTGAATTGTCTTGTCGACGCACAGAAGGAACCCTAGCTCGTCCAAGGCAAGAAGAAACCCTAGTCCGTGTGCCTTCTTATTCCTCTCCTTCTGCTGCGAGGTTGTTCACTTCCACATACGCCTTTTGGAGGAGCTGTTCACAGAAGCTGGTGGTCGTCTGTTGCTGAGTTGTGCTCCTCAATCGTGCTCCGGCGGCTCCGGCGGCCCTGCCCAGACCTCCGCTTCCACACTCTGTCTTCGTTCTCGCCCCCTTCTCATCAGGTTTGTCACAAATTAGGGTAGACGGTGCTTTAGTTGTAATAAATCTCTTCATTTCTGCAATAGTTGTTGTATGCTTGGCAAAAGCCATCGGCTACCTTACTCTAAAAACCATAATATATGTCAAGTACCGTTTGGACAAGAGATTTCTGGTTTTTGTACTAAATGGGTTTCTGTACTATGCTCTTTTTGTCGATGGACAAGAGATTTCTGGTTTTTGGGCGAGCTTCTTCTGTACTAAATGGGTTTTTGTACAAGAGATCGGCTACAAGAGAATATTCTAGATGGGTTTCTGTACTATGCTCTTTTTGTCGATGAATGGTCTGGATTTTGCTGGTTCTATCCTCTGTAAAGTCAGATTTCTTTCCATAGTTTGTTTTCTTCTGTAAAATGGTTGCTCGACCATTTGCTATGAAAGTTCAGGTTGTGGTTACTGATGGTGGTGGTGAGTTTGTTAATCATGCAATGCAGGAGTTTGTGTTAGCAGAAGGTATTGTCCATCAACTAGCTTGTCCTCACACACATGCTTAAGTTGGTTTGGTTGAAAGAAAGCACTGTCATATTGTTGAAATTGGCTTGACCATGCTGTTCGATAGTGGTGTACCTACATTCTTTTGGGTTGAAGCTTTTTCCTCTGTTGTTCATATTATAAACTGTCTGCCCTCTAAAAATAGAGAATACAAGTCTCCACTGGCTACCCTATATAACAAAACACCTAATTATGTGTCTCTAAGAAGCTTTGGTTGTCTTTGCTTTCCCTGCTTGCGTGATTATAATAAGCATAAACTTGAACCAAGGTCTCTGCCTTGTGTTTTTCTGGGATACATCAAAGCTTACAAAGGATATCGTTGTTTGCACATCTCATGTGGGAGAATTTACTTTTCTCGACATGTTGTTTTCAATGAAGATATGTTTCCCTACAAAAATATCCTTCTCATCAATCTGTCTTCTAACAATCCTAACTCTAGTCAGTCACATACTGCCAAGTGTTATTTGTTTCTTGTTATGAGGTCATGTATGTGACAATCCCTCCCAAATATGCCAAGTACCCCACATTATGGATAATGTTGGGGATTAGGCTGTGCTTCCTCTGGTTTCGTAAGAAACCCTAGGGAGGGGTGTTACATTAATGGCATCAGAGCAAGAAATAGATGGCCACTAAGGCAATAATAAGGATTCATGCAAGTCACCCTAGGATGTAGAAATAGAAGTAGAGGACTCAAATCTTTTTATGCAAAATTTCCCAATCTTATTTAAGGTGGGTAGTATTGTAACATCCCAATCTTTTTATGCAATTTAGATAATTTAGATAATTGTTGAGGACTCAAATGCAATTTTCCCATAATTAGTTTTGCAAAATCACTTATTGTGTTCAATTGCCCTATTATACTTGTTTTATTTAAAGAAAATGTCTTCATGTATATGTATGCCCTTTTGTTGAAGAAAAATGGGAATAAATGTTTTAATGTCCAAATTTTTCTCTCATATGATTATTACTGATTTACATGTTTAACTTCTTGATTAATGGCCTCCATATTGTTAGTTGAAAAGAAATTATGTTGAAGTGCACATTTTCATATTTTGTAATTCTTATTTGAAGAATTAATTGCTTTATTTGCTTTTATCATGGTCAATTAAGTACACATAAGGGTTTTTGTTATTTTAGGCCTAAAACGAGTACAAGCATAAAATCCAATTGTATGAGAATATTCTAGACCCTCTAATGTACCTATGGTTCAAATTTGAACCCATTATGACCTTGTTTGATCCCCCAATTAAATTGGAAAAGATTTGAATGTGTTTTGTTTAATTAGGAGTGATGGTGGGTTAAAAGACAAAATTAATTAATTAATTATGTTTTAGTGCACGTCATTAACCTATGGGTGAAATTTGAGCTCATTTGGCCTATGTTTGACCCTCCAATTAATTGGAGAAAGATTTGAATATTGTTTGACCTAGGATTTAATCCAATTTCATTTGATCGTATTGACCTAGGATTTACTTGGCATATTTGGGAGGGATTGTCACATATGTTTCCCTACAAAAATAGAGTGTCATCTCAAATTCCTACTTGTGATTTATCAACTTTTTTGTGAATTTCTTTTTGCTACTGATGATAATCCATCATCATCATCCACTTATAATATTGTGCACACTATTCCTGAAGAGGACAACAACATTTATAACTCATCTTTCAGTTCTTCTAATGGCAATGTCTTTGCTGCTGCTCTGCCAAATGAGTCAGTCATATATGAGTCAGCTAAAGATATTACTGATAGCATTTCTCTAACCTCTGGTGAGAAGGCATGTGTTACTGACAATGGTGGGGAGATTTCTACTAACTCCAACATGCCTCAGATCCTTCTACTACCTCTGATGATAACACTACCTCGCCAAACCTTCTCATCAATCTGTCTTCTAACAATCCTAACTCTAGTCAGTCACATACTGAGCTACAAGTAGCAGCTGCTCTTGGATCTTTGATGCATATTCCATCTGGAAATACTCAAAGCAAGTGTTAGGGATCTTCTGTGCTTACTAGTACTGGAATCTTTTATTCTCCTTTTCTAGGGTTTCTTCTTTGAAAAGAGCAAGAAATGGATACAATCCTCGTGGTTTGGTTGGATTTGTAGAAATTTAGATTATATGAGACATTTTTAAGGTGCTTGGAATCTTAGGTGAGTTTTTATCTCTTCTCCTAAGCTCTATAACCATATTGAAAGCCTACTTCTATCTGAATAAAATAAACAAGATCCTTGCCAACATTTATATGCAATTGGATAATCAATTGGAAAGACTGAAGAATTAAATGCTACTAATTTGATTGTTTCTCATTTAAACTGTCTGCCCTCTAAAAATAGAGAATACAAGTCTCCACTGGCTACCCTATATAACAAAACACCTAATTATGTGTCTCTAAAGAAGCTTTGGTTGTCTTTGCTTTCCCTGCTTGCGTGATCTATCTACTTTTTGTGATTTATCTACTTTTTGTGAATTTCTTTTTGCTACTGCTGATAATCCATCATCATCATCCACTTATAATATTGTGCACACTATTCCTGAAGAGGACAACAACATTTATAACTCATCTTTCAGTTCTTCTAATGGCAATGTCTTTGCTGCTGCTCTGCCAAATGAGTCAGTCATATATGAGTCAGCTAAAGATATTACTGATAGCATTTCTCTAACCTCTGGTGAGAAGGCATGTGTTACTGACAATGGTGGGGAGATTTCTACTAACTCCAACATGCCTCAGATCCTTCTACTACCTCTGATGATAACACTACCTCGCCAAACCTTCTCATCAATCTATCTTCTAACAATCCTAACTCTAGTCAGTCACATACTGAGCTACAAGTAGCAGCTGCTCTTGGATCTTTGATGCATATTCCATCTGGAAATACTCAAAGCAAGTGTTAGGGATCTTCTGTGCTTACTAGTACTGGAATCTTTTATTCTCCTTTTCTAGGGTTTCTTCTTTGAAAAGAGCAAGAAATGGATACAATCCTCGTGGTTTGGTTGGATTTGTAGAAATTTAGATTATATGAGACATTTTTAAGGTGCTTGGAATCTTAGGTGAGTTTTTATCTCTTCTCCTAAGCTCTATAACCATATTGAAAGCCTACTTCTATCTGCATAAAATAAACAAGATCCTTGCCAACATTTATATGCAATTGGATAATCAATTGGAAAGACTGAAGAATTAAATGCTACTAATTTGATTGTTTCTCATTTAAACTGTCTGCCCTCTAAAAATAGAGAATACAAGTCTCCACTGGCTACCCTATATAACAAAACACCTAATTATGTGTCTCTAAGAAGCTTTGGTTGTCTTTGCTTTCCCTGCTTGCGTGATTTATCTACTTTTTGTGATTTATCTACTTTTTGTGAATTTCTTTTTGCTACTGCTGATAATCCATCATCATCATCCACTTATAATATTGTGCACACTATTCCTGAAGAGGACAACAACATTTATAACTCATCTTTCAGTTCTTCTAATGGCAATGTCTTTGCTGCTGCTCTGCCAAATGAGTCAGTCATAGGTTAATAGGGTTTAAAACAACAACAGATTTAAAAGCAGCATTGGGAAATATCATTTTGCTGCTGCTGCTGCTCTGCCTAATATTTGTTCTGTTTTAATGTTCTGTATTTGTTCTGTTTTAATGGCAATGTCTTTGCTGCTGCTGCTGCTCTGCCTAATATTTGTTCTGTTTTAATGTTCTGTATTTTGATGTTATGTTTTTTGTGATACTATTATGATATCATAATAGCAGCAGCTATGGCTTTCATAAATCTGGAAATTGGATATAGAAATTGGTATTCTGGGAAATATCATTCATTGATTTCAGCTATGGATTTCAGCTTTCATTGGTTTTACTTTCCTCTCTATGTTGTATTTAGAGTAACCATTATTAATCCTCCAATATCAGTTAATGGGGGAAATAACAGCAGATTCAAAACTTGTTTATCTAAATCAATGTGAAACTAAATCAGTGTGAGGTCTAGGTTAGGGTAATAGGGGAAATAACAGCAGATTTAAAACTTGTTTAACTAAATCAGTGTGAGGTCTAGGTTAGGTTAATAGGGGAAATAACGGCAGATTTAAAACTTGTTTAACTAAAACTTGGGGCCAATAATAATTTGTAACTTGCCTATATGCTCGTTGGTGTTTCATTATTTGTTTTTCGGTGTTAATCAATGCAGTTTGTGTATTGATTAAACATAAATGGTTTCTGTTGTGACTGAATTTAATTAAACATTTACACTGATTATGTCATCAAATATTGCAGCAACTACACGAGTATGCCTCCCGTCGACCCTAACAACCGTATGGTATGGACAAGCGAGTATGATGTCGCTGTGGTGACAGCATTGCGTAGACAATATGACCTAGGCAGGTGTATTGATGGTAATTTTACTAGGGACTCTTGGAGGGAAATAACTTCTGATGTCAATAATAGGGTTGCCGTCGTGTTTAAGTTAGACCAAATAAGATGTCGCTGGAAGAACCTTAAAAGGGACTACGTCCATTTGAAGGGTTTGACCAACAAGAGTGGCGTTGGATGGGATGAACTCCGACACAAGCCCATTGTACCGGACACCCCTGAGTGGAAAGAGGCCATTGCGGTACGCACACTATACATAACTTTTATCCTAACAAATGTAAACATATAAACATGATTATCGCCAACCACATTTTTTTTTAAGCGTAGGCAGACAGGGACTTGACAAGGTTGCTCAGGCGCCCGTTTCCCCACTACTACGACATAGAGCTAATGGCGGGGAGGAACATTGCTAGAGGACACCATGCAATGTCTTCGACGGACACTCAGATTCATGCAGATGTTGCGTCTGAGGATGATGTAAGTGTCGACCTAGGCGCGCCTGATACACCCATGTACACACACTCGGCAACAGACGAGCGTAGCGTACCCGCAACTACCGGGCAAAGTGAGGGTGAAAGCGCGCGGCCTGTGCGAACGGATAACCCGTCGGTTGGGGGCAGGAGTCATTCTACCCATACGCGCAGGAAACGCCAATCAACGTCGCAAGAGCGATGTACTCTTTCCAATGAAGTTCTGGCTGAGTTCACACAGGTTTACACAAAGGTTCACGAGTTAGGGACATCCATGATGACCAAATCCTATGAAAAGGAAGAGTTGTCAAACATTTTACAACATTTTAATGCCAATTTCCCCGATGCCCCCACCTCCATTTTTACTACACTTGTGAACGCCATCAAGGACTCTACCAACCGCAACATCTACCTTGGCCTCCAAAACACCCCTTCAAAGATAACCTTGTGGTTAAACGACCTTTGTCAAAGGTCACAATTCGGTTTTGCCACATCTGTACCTCCAATGCCTTCATATTATTTCCCGTCTCCGCCACCATTTATGTCGTCTTCCTCTTCACCCAACTTCCCAGGCACATCGTCTCAGCCACCATTTATGTCGTCTTCCTCTTCACCCAACTTCCCAGGCACATCGTCTCAGCCACCATTTATCCCGCCACCCAACTTCCCAGGCGTGCCACCGATGTGGTTTCCTTCATCCAGTGATGCTGGCCCATCGGGAACATAATTGCAGGGGTTATTTTGTATGCATTTGAAGTTAATTATTTTCCGTCCAAACATTTATATTTCATTGACTGTTGTAATAATTTACTTTCCGCACACACATTACATATCCGTACAATTTCATTTGATTGAGTGTTGTAATAATTTATTTTTCGCACGTTAATTGGATTGTCTTATGTTGTAGCAATTATTATGTAGTTGTTTGCATTATACATGTAGGCATCATGTCTAGCAATGACCAACCGCAATCAGAAGACATGCTCAACAACCTTTTATTAGATTCCTTGTTGTGGCCAGTGATTCACGTTGGTGATTTAATTGCCGACTCTATTGCATACTCAATCATGGACGCAGTAGACGTTGATGCCTCCACACCACCTCGTATCCCTAGGTCAGTTAGCATCAGGAGTGGCCACATAAAGGTTTTAGAAATATTGACCGGTCACGAACAAAGGGCTTATGACCTATACCGGATGCGTCCACAAACTATAATGACCTTTGTCGACAAGCTTGAGAGTCGTGGCTTGTTGCGAGGTACTAGAGGCGTCAGCTCAGTTGAGGCCGTATGCTATTTCCTGCAGATGGTTGGCCATGGACACACAAATCGTGCTTTGGCGGAGGACTACATTCACTCCGGTGAGACCATTAGCAGAAAGTTCAACGAAGTGTTGGATGCTGTTTGTGCGTTGACCCGTGAATACATTGTCATGCAAACCGCAACTACATGCACATCAACACATACTCGCATTTTACATAACGCAAGGTTCTACCCATACTTCAAGGTAATAGTTAACCCCCTAATAAATGTAATTTTTTTTCAAACATTGTGTATGTTTACAACATTATTTTGGTGTATAGAATGCCATAGGGGCTATTGACGGAACACACATCCCTGTCTTGGTCAGCAGAGACAAACAAAATCGATACCGTGACAGAAAAGGGAATGTCTCTCTCAATGTCATGGCTGTAGTAGACTTCTCCATGAATTTTACATATGTCCTCACTGGGTGGGAGGGGTCGGCTGCCGACCAAAGGGTCCTGCAATCGGCAAGGAACCATAGCGGGTTTACAGTTCCGCCGGGGAAGTTTTACCTGGTAGATGCAGGGTATGCCAACACTCGTGAATTTGTTGCACCCTATCGCAACACAGCATACCATATTGCTGAGTACCGAGGAAACAGACATGCCTACACCAGCAAGAAAGAGATGTTCAACCACAGACATGCTCAACTACGTAATATTGTAGAAAGAGCATTTGGGGTGCTGAAGAGACGGTTTGCATACCTTAAGAAGGGGCCGACATATCCTATTCATTCGCAGTGTCGCATCGTACTTGCTTGTTGTATCCTACACAATTTCATCCGACGGCAAAATGACGGCGACACCATAATGGATGAACTCCCAGATGAGAATTCATCGTCTGCCATTCCCCCAGGCGCAGTTCCCCCCAGTTCAGGTCAAGGTTCAACTCAGGCCGATTCAAGGGAGGGCGAAGTGTTATGTGAATCCATTGCTAATCTCATTTGGGAAACTCGTTAGTAGAGTATCTGTAATAGATTGATTCCCGAATTGTTTATTTCGAACCTGATCAGAATCAACACATTGTGTCAATATAGGTTGTCTTCAAATGGAGAACGGAATGCCTCGTTGTCAATGCGGCCTTCAATCCACTGTACGCGTTTACATGGATGCCAAGGATGCACAAAACGGACGTTTTGAAGACAAGAACCCACACATGCCATATTTTACGTGCGGTAGTCTTCAAAATCAAAATAGATGTCATATGAGGTTGCCCGCGCAACGGGTTGTACCCACAATTGCCACACTAACCGCCGTTAGGGCTGCAATGCTTTCACAACTTGCATATGTACGCAGTGAACGTCAACTATGGTCTTCCCAGTGTGCCTTTGTCTGTTCCAGCAGAGCAGACACTGATAGGCTACAAGTAGAAATTACCGAACTACGATCGCGGTCCCAATATCTTCGCCAACGTCTTCACATAACTAGCGACGACAACACTTCCAATGAGGACGGTTACAATACATCATAGATGTATAACATCAATGATGTCTGTCCAACATTCATAACATAAGTTTATCTGTAATAGATTTAACAATTATTATGAGGTCTGGCTTGTATGTTATTGTTTTGATTTTCAATCTAACTCCATTGCCATAAATCGTTTGACTGATTCGAATGCATGGTGTAGATGTCTATTAATACAACTGAAGTTGTGCGGTGTGACTGTGGGTTAGAGGCAGGCTTGCGACTTAACACTGACGATGCAGGGTTGTATGACTTTGGAATTCTCAGTGAAAGACCAGGTGAAATGTATTACATATGTCCTTCTCGCGAGGTGCGCTTGTACACATATTATGTAGCCACTGTGTACGTTACACA
The DNA here is from genome assembly GCA_963693085.1 of Alisma plantago-aquatica. NCBI lineage: Eukaryota > Viridiplantae > Streptophyta > Magnoliopsida > Alismatales > Alismataceae > Alisma > Alisma plantago-aquatica. Next base: position 588,361,935 of record OY856409.1, on the reverse strand, counting down.
TTCATTGTCATTAACGTAAACTTCATAATATTTTTTAGGGAAAAGATCGATGCAGTTACTTTCGCTGGGCAATCGATCGCAGTCCTACAATTGATTCTCTGAAAGCAGAGATTGCGTTACTCACGCTAGAGTGCAAGTCATTGTGGGGTCAGACAATGAACTTTAAAGATTTTGTTGAAATTCATCACAACCACCATGATGTTTACACCAAAAAAAAGTATGAGCATGAGTATCTAGAACGCTACGTAGAAGAACTGGAGGACCAATATAGGCTTCTGTTGGACACTCCTTCACCCCCGACGACGCCGTAACGTGGAATGCCGGCCATACCTTTCATTCGCGTCATCGGTTTTCCATTTTAGTGTTGTTGTTTGGAAGTTGCTGTGTTAAGTGTTGTTGATTGTTTTTAAAAAAAGGATATTCAATGCTCTGTTGTTTGGAACTTACATATTAACTAATATGCTTAGTCATTCGACGCCTCCTCATTTTGTGTGTTGTTCGGAGCATGATATGATGGAGTGTATACGAAGGTGTGTTGATGGAGTGTATACGACAGAGGGTTCGATGGAGGCAAAATCATAAAATGATAATAAACCTAATACATGATAGTAGTGAACTTAGGTGAACATAAGAGTTATTATTGTTCTTGTTTTTGTTTTTGTTCTTCTTATCTTATTTTAAATTTTGTTCTTCTTATCTTGTTATTTTTCTTCTTCTGTTCTTCTTCTTATGTTCTTGTTGTTGTTGTTCTTCTTGTTTATTACAGGCAGCATGGGATCTCGTTTCCCTGTGAAGGAGTACGATCTCTCAAACAGGGAGTTCATGAGACGCGTCCCCCTTCCCCTTACCTGGAGGTGCGAGCCATACATGATAAGTCCTGGCTATGCAATGGTGGAGGTAGGGAGAATCAGTTTTGACATACAGATCAGGTGGTCTGCACCTGAAGAAAGTAAATGGAACAAGAAAAGTAAATATTTAATCATAGATGAAGGTTGGACGGAAATGTTAGACAGCCTCAGAGCCACACCAGCCTGGACCGTGACCCTACAACCCAAACCCAAGGACGACAGTCGTCCTACATGTTTTTTGTTATGGATTTATTTTGAAGGTGACAACTCTGATTTGCTAAGGCTTATTTTCCCGAGACCAGATGGTTACATATCATCTACTTCGGACTCGGCGGATGCCTTGTTTGTCAGAGATTGCCACCAAGCACCAGTCTTGATCTCGTCTAGTGATGATGAAACTGATGTTCAATCAGTTGGATCAAACAATATTTAGTTTTTTGTTTTATTTATTATCTTTATGATGTTTATATACATTACAGGCTTGTTATGGGTGCCTTCCCACTAAGGAAATTTATATTTAGTCTTCAGTAGATGAATATGCTTTACTTTAAAAATGATGTTCATGTTTGGCTATTTTTGGAACGTTTTGTTGGGCTGTTTGGCTATTTTTAGAACGTGTTTGTTGGTCTGACGGGGTTACCTCATATCTTGGGGTATTAAACATAGCATGTTAGGCATATTCAACCTCAAGGAAACAACCAAAACACCCACACAAACACCCCACAAAAGGGTAACACACCTGACTCACATCTCAACAACAAAATGAGAGTTCTTAAAACAAAGTGATATTGAAAAAAATTAAGTTATTATTCGGTTACTTTTTTCAGTTTAAAAACTTCTGTTTAAACGGCGTCACAAAGTCACATTTCTAGCAACAGTTCTGCGAGAATAGGACAGATTCAGCTAATCCTGCCTACAGTTGCCAAACAGAATCAGACTAAACCCAGCCTGCACAGCCAAACAGAATCAGCTTGAAACGAGTCTGAAACGAGTCCAGCCCCCCAGAATGAGATTGGTTTGCCAAACAGAATCAGACTGGTTTGCCAAACAGAATCAGACTCCAGCAGGCCTAACCCCGTCCAAGCCAGGCAGGCTTAAGTCAGGCCAGTCCCGAACCAAACAGGGGCAGAGGTCCCCCAACCAGACCCAGCCATACTTGAACACCCTGCCTACCAACAGCTTATGGGGCAGTTAATGGCTATGATGAATCTCATGGTTGAGCGATTACCAGTGCCTCCCCCGCGAGCACAGGTCCCCCATGGAGAAGCATCAGGTATCGGGAAGACCTTTGAGCGGCTTCGCCGAGTCGGAGCTTCGGATTATGCTGGAACGACTGATCCAGCGGATGCAGATCTGTGGCTGACGAGTCTTGAAAAGGCTTTCCGGATCCTCGACATTCCCGAAGCAGACAAAGTAAACCATGTTGTCTACCTTTTGAAGGGTAGTGCTGGTCACTGGTGGACCATCGAGGAAGAGAAGCGGCCTGGTGAGGTGATCTGTTGGGAAGTGTTTTGGCGCGAGTTCGTCACCAAATACTTTCCGAAGACGTACCTGGATGAGAAGATCAGTCAGTTTGAGAATTTGCGACATGGAACGATGAACATCACCGAGTATGAAGCTAAGTTTATGGATCTGTTGAGGTTCTGTCCTCACATGGTGACGACAGATGATGAACGGATCAGACGTTTCGAGAAGGGTTTGAGTGCTGAGTTGACAACCCCTGTGTCTACGCTAGAAAACCGAGAGCGGTTTGCTACGTTTGTGGAATCAGTTCGACGGATCGAGAGGACAGTAAGGGAGAAAAGAGAGTCGGTGTCTCTTAAAAGACCTGCTCAGTTTCAAGGACGAATGTTTGGTGGCTTCAAGAAGCCCAGGTTTTTAGCACCGTCAGTGATGAGAAGTTCTGGTGTACCATCTCAGTGGTCTCCGAGTAAGGGAAAAGGTTATGTTTCTTCACCATCTAAGGCGCACAGCTCAGCTTCGGTGGCAGTGACAGGGCCATCTAGGCCACGAGTTGACAATAGAGCATGTCATCTCTGTGGACAAGTCGGGCATTGGAAGTTCAATTGCCCGAATAGAGATGTTGAAGTGATGCAGCAACCGAGGCAGAGTTTCCAGAAGTCTGAGAGACCACAGCCCAGTGGTAGCAGAGGCCGAGGACGCGGTCAAGCATCTCAAGCTGGATCGTCTGCTCAAGGGAGCAGAGGTCGTGGACAGCAAGCAACGGCTCGATTCTATGCCATGAATCAGCCGGAGGCGATAGTCAACCCGCGAGTGGTGACAGGTCAGATGGAGTTATTTCATTCTGATATGTCTTCTTCTTGCTTTATATCTGTTCTGGTTGACCCGGGTGCTACACACTCTTTTATCACCTATAGTATGCTTGAAAACTGTCATCTACCTGTTAGTTGTAAGAAGGATAGCTTGTTGTTAGAAACCCCTCTTGATGGTTCCTCTTTGCTTCGAGAAGAGTGTCCATCTTGTGTTTTGTCTTTTTCGGGACACAGCATTCAGGTGGATCTCATACCACTTGATATGCATGGTTTCGATGTTATCCTTGGGATGGATACCTTAGAGAAGTATAAGGTTGTCTTGGACTGTGGTTCCAAGCAGGCGGTGTTTGATGTTGCTGGAGAGAAGTGGATCTTCCAGGGAGATAGGAAGATTCTTCCGACGTGTCTGGTGTCAGCTATGGTGGCAGATAGGTTGTTGCGACAAGGATGTGAGGCGTTCTTAGCTCACGTTGTGGATACCGTTATGGATACCAAGGCGAAAGGCCTTAACCTTGAAGAAGTGTCAGTGGTCCGAGAGTTTGCAGATGTGTTTCCCGAGGAGTTTCCTGGTGTTCCTCCACCCCAAGAGCGATTTTGAGATCAATCTGGTTCCGAGAACGCAGCCGATTGCACAGACACCTTATAGGATGGCTCCAACAGAGATGATAGAGTTGAAGAAGCAGTTACAAGAGTTGTTGGAGAAAGGTTTCATCAGACCGAGCACATCACCTTGGGGTGCTCCCGTGTTGTTCGTTAAGAAGAAGGATGGTTCGATGTGGTTGTGTATAGACTACCGACAGTTGAACAAGGTCACGATCAAGAATAAGTACCCGTTGCCGAGGATAGATGACCTGTTCGATCAGTTGTGTTGTGCTACACTGTTTTCGAAGATCGATCTACGGTCTGGATATCATCAGTTGAGGATAAAGGCGGATGACATACCAAAGTCATCTTTTAGGACAAGGTATGGTCATTTTGAGTTTGTGGTTATGCCGTTTGGATTAACCAATGCACCTGCTGCTTTCATGGACCTGATGAACAAAGTGTTTTGTCCGTTCTTAGATCAGTTTGTTGTAGTTTTTATAGACGACATCTTGATCTATAGTCGGAACCGGCTAGAGCATGAGCAACATCTTCGTCAAGCGTTGACTCTCCTTCGTCAACATCAGTTGTATGCTAAGTTTAGTAAGTGTGAGTTCTGGTTGGATGAAGTGACTTTCTTAGGTCATGTGATATCTGCTGAAGGAGTCAAAGTAGATCCGAAGAAAGTGGAATCCATTGCGGATTGGGAACAGCCAAAGACGCCGACGGAAGTTCGTAGTTTCCTTGGTCTAGCAGGATACTACCGGAGGTTTATCAAGGACTTCAGTTCGATAGCTCTACCGATGACGAAGTTGACCAGGAAGGATGTACCTTTTGTTTGGAATGATCGATGTCAGCAAGCTTTCCAAAGTTTGAAGGAAAAGCTAACCAGTGCTCCAGTGTTAATCTTGCCAGAATCTGGAAAAAGCTATGTTGTTTTCTGTGATGCGTCCAAGAAAGGTTTGGGTTGTGTGCTGATGCAGGAAGATCATGTGGTTTCTTTTGCTTCGCGACAGCTTAAGAAACACGAGGAGAACTATCCGACCCATGACTTGGAGCTGGCAGTAGTGGTTCATGCGTTAATGATTTGGAGACACTATCTTTATGGGGAAGTGTGTCAGATCTTTACAGATCACAAGAATCTGAAGTACATCTTCTCACAGCAAGAGTTGAACATGCGACATCATCGGTGGATGGAGTTGATCAATGATTATGATTGCACTATCGAGTATCATCCTGGTAAGGCGAATGTGGTAGCAGACGCGCTTAGCAGAAAGTCTTCTACTCCCAAGAAGGCACAGATGAGTTCTTTGGTATGCCATAGGCGGGACATGTTAGTCTCCTTACGGCAGATGAACGTACAGATGGAGGTTTCCTCGCTAGCTGGACTTTTAGCACAGATGCAAATCAAGCCCACGTTGAGACAGCAGATCACGGATGCACAGCAAACGGATGATACAGTACAGCTAATCAGATCAGAGTTTGGCAGCGAAAAGCGTGATGGGTTCCATGAGTCCGAGGATGGGGTGGTTTGCTATCATAATAGGATGGTGGTTCCAGATGCTGATAATCTGAGGAAGTTGGTGCTCGAGGAAGCACACACGTCGATGTATGCTATGCATCCAGGTGTCACCAAGATGTACCATAGTCTGAAGGACTTGTATTGGTGGCCCGGCCTGAAGAAAGATGTAGCTGAGTTTGTGGCAAGGTGTGCGGTATGTCAGCAAGTAAAGGCTGAGCATCAAAAGCCGGCAGGTATGTTGCAACCTTTGCCTATACCGCAGTGGAAATGGGATCATATAACCATGGATTTTGTAGTTGGTCTACCCAGGACAACTAGGAATCATGATTCCATTTGGGTGATAGTGGACAGATTAACGAAGTCTGCCCATTTCATACCTGTGAAGACCACGTATACAGCTGAAAAGCTCGCTCGAGTATATGTGGATGACATAGTTCGTTTGCATGGTGTGCCATCAACGATAGTTTCTGATAGAGTTTGCCTACAACAATAGCTATCAGCGGAGCATTGACATGGCTCCCTATGAGGCTTTGTATGGGAGGAAGTGCAGATCTCCTTTGTGTTGGTATGAATCAGGTGAATATCAACTTTTGGGCCCTGAGTTAGTACAACAAACGACAGAAAAGATCAAGGTGATACAACAACAGTTGAAAGCGGCGCAAGACAGGCAGAAGTCTTATGCAGACAATCGTCGACGACCCTTGGAGTTCCAGGTGGGAGACAAGGTGTATCTTAAAGTCTCTCCGTGGAAAGGTGTGCTGAGGTTTGGACGGAAAGGTAAGTTAGCTCCCAGATATATGGGGCCTTACTCAGTCATAGCACGTGTTGGCAAGGTGTCTTATGAGTTAGAATTGCCTCCAGAGTTGCACAGGTTACATCCAGTGTTCCATGTCAGTATGCTGAAGAAAAGTCATCCGGATACAGGAACAGTGATACAACCAGTTGAAGTTGAGCTTGACAAAGATGTGACTTATGAAGAGGGTCCTATGATGATCCTTGACAGAAGAGTCAAGAAGCTGAAGAGAAAGGATCTGGTTCTTGTGAAGGTCCTTTGGCATCACCGTGGCGTTGAGGAAGCCACGTGGGAGCTTGAGGAAGAGATGAGGAGGAAGTATCCCTCGCTTTTCTCTTCGGATTTCGGGGATGAAATCCTTTTGTAGAGGTATATGGCTGTAAGGACCCTGACCTGCGTTTAGGGTTTACCCTGTTTGTTTTGCTTGATCTTGGTGCTTTGGTGCTTGCTAATCACCTTTAGTGGTGATTAGGGTTTGGCTGTGCTTTATTGAGAGTTCGAGGGGCTACTTGCAAATAACCCAAGTTTAGGGTTTTGTGGGCAAGTTTGCCATCTTGTGAGGTGTTTTCCCTCTTTGCTTCCTCTAGGGTTGAGAGGAAGGCTTGGGCTTGTTGTTTGAGTCCTTTGGGCCTGAGTTGAGCTTGTTTGGGCCTTGGAGTTCCTTGTTTGGGCTTTCTTGAGCCTTGTGTCGCCCAGGGCAGGTGGTGTGTCGCCCAGTTGCTTGGTGTGTCGCCCAGTAGCTCTTGTTGTGTCACCCAGATGGCTTGGCTTGGTTGGTGGACACAAGGTGCACATCTTGGACAAGTGCCTTATCGCTTGCATGAGAGGTGGCTTGAGTTGGTGGACATGTGTCCCTTGGGTGGGTGACACATAGCATGGTTGTACCTTGGTTTCTCCTACCCTTCTTCCTATATAGGTAGCTTTTCTCCTTGCCTAAGTCTCCTTTGCTCTTTTGGTCTCCCCTCCACCCTTGGTGCACGATACCCCTCTCCATCTTGCTTGTGTTGGCCGATACACTTCCTTGGAGCTGAAGTGGTGGCCGATACACTTCCTTGGAGCTGAAGTGGTGGCCGATACACTTCCTTGGAGCTGAAGTGGTGGCCGATACACCCTCCTGGAGCAGCTTGGTGGACGATAGCTTTGGACCTTGGAGTGCTTTGGAGCTTTGGTGGCCGACAACCTTGGAGCTCAAAGTGCATCTTCTTCCTTGGAGCTTAAGGCGGGTTGCATAGTTTCTAACCCTAACTCTTTTACCTCTAGCTTTAACCTTGTTACATGTTAGTAGACTAGCTTAGTTCCTTGCTTGTACATCTTGCTTATGTACCTGAGTGGCCGATATCCCCCTCTAGGGTTTTAGGGTTCCTTTGTATACCTTTGCTTTCTAGGGTTTGGGGCTTCCTTGTGTTGAAGGTTGAAGATGACCTAGGGTTGGGCGATACCCTCCTTCCTTGTGAGTGTGTTGGGCGACACACTTGCCCCTAAGTTGAACGATATGAGTAACCTTGGGTTCAGCAACACCTTTGTCTCTGTGTTGGCCGACATGGTCCCCTTTGTTCTTGTTTTGGCCGACATGGTGACCATGTTGGGCGACATGGCACCTTGAGTGGACGATAGGATGAGTCCTTGTGGGTGGTCGATACCCTTGCCCATGTGTTGGGTGATAGGGTGAGCTAGGGTTTGTTGGCCGATATGATGAGTACCTTGGAGATGAACGATACCCTTCCTCTTGTTGGCCGATATGGATGTCCTTGTGTTGGATGATAGAGTGGGTGCTCTTGTGTCGAGTTATCTCCTTGTCCATGTGATGGACGATAGGGTCATGTAGTGCCATGAGTGTTAGGGTTGGGCGATAAGCCTTGGGCCATGGTGGCCGATAACCCTAATGGCCGATAGCCTTAATGGCTGATAGCCATGTTGGGTGATACCCTACCCTATGTGCATGAGTGTGATGGCCGATAGGGTTAGTAGTGAGTGTTGGCCGATAGGGTTAGTAGTGAGTGTTATAGGGATAGTGTGGTAGTCGATACCCATGTTGGGCGATAGGCTTTAGATGAGGGTTGTGAGGTTTTAGTGAGGGTATGATTTTCTTTCGTGACGGTCCCTTGTGTGATAGAAGTGGATGTTTATACATTAACCAATAAAACGATGGTGGTGTTTGTGATATCATCAATATGTAATATGTTGCCTTGCAAATAATAAGGATGCTAATGGTAGTAATGTATATGATGATAGCCATCATGTAATAGATGCATGAAGTGACCCGTTATGCTTAATTGTTAATGATAATGAAGATGATGACAACTACTCTAGTAGTTTGTTTAATGATAATAATGTTGGTAATAATGATGCTAAGTGACAGTTCTGTTAAAGGTTGCTTCATGATAAAGATGACAACAACTGATGGCAATAGTAATGACCTTGTTAATAATAGTGTTGGTTCTGTATACCCAACATGATTTCTATATACCCTGATTGTTTGTATAATCCTGAGATTTAGGGTAAGCATCAGTATAGTTTGTTAATGATGTAATTAACACACTTGGTTACCAAATAAGTGTAATATTGGTAATTTAATTATCTTGAATGATATTTCATGATAGTGAGCATATTCCTTATGTTGAATCTACAATTATTGCATACCTTAACCTTGCAGGTGATGACTTAGCCATGAAAGGGCTATGTGACATATGTAATGAGTAACATTACTTTGATAATTGCTCTATAAGATTATGTATGTGATGTGTTGGTCCCATGATGATGATGTGAGCCTTAAGAGGCAGTGACAGTACATGATGAAGGATTGAGACCCCGTGGTATGTGATGATCCTTGAGATGGATCTGGATGGTTGGCAAGAGGCCAAGTGGTAGCATGTGAAGTTGGATCCTTAAGATGGATCAGGTTGATATGAATAGATCATAATATAATGTTCTTTACTTTCTGTTATATCTTTCATGTTATACAACTTGGTTGAATCTTGCAATCCATCTAAAAGATACTAATTAAGCACAGTGAAATACATCATGTAGTTTGCCCTGGCCATAGATCCATCATCGTCAGGACTTGGTGATGGTGAAACGGGTTTTCCTACGGGTTAACCTGGAAGCGCATATTGTTGAATATGTGTAGGTTGCTCCTAGCCTGAAAATGAGGAGGAAGAGTGTAACTTCGGTTGCAGACTCAGATACGTGTTTAGAGCATGGTGAATAGGCCCATGGCTCAGGATATGTGATGTATGGAGCATGAATGCGTTCATGGCTCAGAGCACGGTGATCAGGCCCGTGGCTCAGTTTTACTAGCACCGTGACCTGTACCAAGGCGGGCTAGAGAATGGGTAGCCTATGGAGCTAACCCTGTGGCTTAGACCACTTCAGCATGTGACTGCGGTCCTGCTTGTGTTGTACTCATGTACTGACCATGAGGTGGGAGGTCGTGGAGTCCGGCTCTTCCATTGACCCTGTATGGCACCGTCTTGGGTTTCGTAACTGAAGGTTGGATTTGAACGGTACGGTTCAAATCCTCAGGGCATAATAAAAATGTAATACAGCTGTTTAGTATTTACTGATCAAATCAAACACGAAACATTGGTTGAGGCCTTGTTTGTTATACCTTGCAGGTTATGTGGTAATCTACCTTATATTGATAATCAGGTTATATGGCATTATACCCTGTTCTAATAATCCTGTTACATGTTGATATATCTCATCTTGATAGTCATGTTCCTTTGAAAGACATCTGGTTTTACGCTTTAGTACAGTTGGTATGCTTGCCGGTAAGAATGATCTTGCTATATATATATATAACTGCTTCTGATATATCTGCTCATGTTATAATTGATGTTATAGTTTCTTTTGCTGAGGTTCTGTAGTTGCGGTGGGGAGCTATGTTTCCCGCTGGGACAATTGTTCAATTGTCTCACTCCGCTGGTTTACACCCTTTTTAGGTGGTCGAGGTAGACGTGGTCGTGGTTGTGGTGTTGCGGACGAGCAGCTTGAGGAGCAGTAGAAGGCAAGCGATGGACATGCTGCTGTTTTGGATGTTTTGTAATAGAGTCTAGAGTCATCCCTGTACTCTCAGGTCCTTGGCAGTGTTTTGACGATGTTTCACGAAGATTGTTCGATGATATCTGTATATCCTGCTGTTGGCCGGATGTGGGCCTTTATGTATATATGAACAGGTGGTGAACTCATGTGATGGATGGACAGCTGTTCCTGAGCTGTGGACATGTGTCAGATCTTGTGTATGTACATATTTATATGACATGTTTCTGTGCAGGATGAGGACTGAAAAGTAATAGTTTCACAGTTTATCAGTTTTCCGCAATCGGTTTTAATTAACCCGTGATTTTGATAATCTGTGGTTATGGTGTTTTCCGCACGTTTTCGCGTAACACCTCATTATCTGTGTGATAATGGGATGTGTTGCCACACAAACGGTCTTGGACCGGTTGCTCCCAAATGTTCTTGTGAAACCGTTTGCTCTCAAACGGTTTGAAACCGTTTGCTCCCAAACGGTTTGGGAAACCATTTGGAAAGGTTGGGAGACTGTTTGTTAAAGCAAGATTAGGATAAACTTTGGAAATAACGTCATCATATTCTATCTCAAGAACAGGGGCTGTTCTTCACGTATTTGCTAGCAAGAACACTTAAAAGTGTCTAAAGAATAAGAACAAGCAACGATTCTAGGAGAAGAAGATGCACTTAACAAAGTTAAAGGTTTAAAGTTAAAAAACCCACCTCTAGGACTGATCCAAAGCTCAAAGCTTATTATCTTTAACGGTGGATGAAGCTCCAAAGGTTGCCCAAGGTCCATTCTTCAAGGTTTGGATGGAGAAGAGGGCTAGAAAGAAGAATTGTGTAAGGAAAGCTAACAAACCAACCTTACATAAGGGTTTCCTCCAAAACAATTCGAGATGGATGATGGTCCATAATTACCCAAACTTGCTTGGTTGTTCTCCTCTGCTCCTGAGCTTCTCCTTAGTCGGCCAAAGCAAGAAGATAAGGGAAGGAATGAAGGGAAACGATCCCTTGGTTTGAGAAAAAGGGTGTACTTATATATCTTTGGGATATTTTCAAGGCAAAGAGGATTATTTCCTTTATTTCTCAAATATCCACCAAGTCCTCCTCCACTTCTTAGCCACGTGTTCCTCCTTCTTTCCTTATTCAAAACTCCTCCCTTATCCAAGATTACAAGGAAAAGAAACCAAACACCTTACTAAGTTATACATGTATAAAAGGCCATTTTGCTTAAAACTTGGTTATTTAAATATTAAGGTTATCTTTCTTATTTGATCAATCAAATGAGGTGCCCTACTCATTATCCTTAATCTACTTGATGTCAAGAGTCATGAAAGATACTCTAGAGCATACATTTTACATATTGGACCCTAGGTTTTGGGTAATTTGCACATTACACCAAAACTAGGTTTTAAAGCACAAGGATTGCTCTACAAGTTGTATCTTGGTGCTCAAACTTGTGGAATTCATACCACCACATCATATTCACTCTTATGATGTCTCAACATCAGAGGAACATCTTAACATGTGAAAATTGTAAGTTAACCCCTTTAATTGGGTAATTTGCACTTTAGTCCCAAATTAACAAAATAATATTACATCATTGTTCAAAAAGGACTGAAATGAAAATATATGTTCCTCAGAAGCTTTAATTACACATCAAAAGATAACCATAAGCATTTAATCACATATCTAAGAAAAACACCTAGGTTTAGTTCATAACCCAGGTCAGGGATGTTACAAATTATCCACCCCTTACAAGGATTTCATCCCCAAAACCAACAAAACACATTAAGAGAAAAGAGCAGGGTATTTCCTTCTCATCTCTTCCTCTAGTTCCCATGTGGCTTCTTCAACACCACAGTGATTCCAGAGGACTTTCACAAGACTTATGTCTTTATTTTTCAGTTGTTTAATTCTTTTATCAAGGATTGATACTGGTCCTTCTTCATAAGACTCATCATCATTCAACTCTACTTCCAAAGGTTGTAGAACTGATTCTGTATCGGGGTGACATTTCCTAAGCATGGAAATGTGGAACACAGGGTGTAACTTTTGTAATTCTGGTGGTAACTCTAGTTTATAAGCTACTCTTCCAATCCGTTCAATGATTGGGTAAGGCCCCATAAACCTAGGAGCTAACTTTCCTTTCCTCCCAAATATCAGAACTCCTTTCCATGGTGAGACTTTGAGATACACTCTGTCTCCAACCTGGAACTCTAAAGGTCTATGACGCTTATCAGCATAAGATTTCTGCCTATCATGTGCAGTCTTCAACTGATGTTGTATTATCTTAATTTTCTCCGTAGTCTACTGCACAAGATCAGGACCTAACAATTGATATTCACCAGTTTCATACCAACATAAGGGTGACCTACAACGTCTACCATATAAAGCTTCATAAGGTGCCATGTCAATGCTATGTTGATAGCTATTGTTGTAGGCAAACTCTATCAAGCTTAGGTGCAGATCCCAACTCCCTATAAATTGAAGAACACATGCTCTAAGCAAGTCCTCCAAGGTTTGTATAATTCTTTCTGACTGTCCATCTGTCTGGGGATGAAAGGTTGTACTAAACCTTAACGGTGTGCCTAAATCTTTATGAAGTCGCTCCCCAAAATGACTCGTAAACTGGGGACCTCTGTCAGAAACAATGGTAACTGGGACTCCATGCAGTCATACTATTTCATCTACATACAACTGTGCCAGCTTCTCAACAGAATAGGTTGTTTTGATAGGAAAGAAATGAGCTGTCTTTGTCAACCTATCAACTATTACCCAGATGGAATCATGTCCTTTGGTTGTCCTGGGTAGGCCAACAACAAAGTCCATGGTTACATGATACCACTTCCACTGCAGTATGGGTAATGGTTGCATTGTTCCTGCAGGCTTCTGGTGTTCAGCTTTAACTTGCTGACACACAGGACACCGCATAACAAACTCAACAATGTCTTTCTTCAAACCAGGCCACCAATACATATCTTTTAAATTTCGATACATCTTGGTGCTTCCTGGATGCATAACATACATTGAAGAATGAGCTTCTTCAAGTACTAACTTTCTCAAGTTATCCACATCAGGCACTATCATTCTACCATGATAACAGGCTACTTGATCATCTGAGTCATGGAAACCATCTCATTTCTCATTACCATACTCTGACCTGATCTGTTGGACTGCAACATCAACTTGCTGTGCCTCCTTGATCTGCTCTCTCAGAGTAGGTTTTATATGCATCCCAGCTAGAAACCTGGCTAACAATGATACTCTCAACTGTACATTGTCTTGTCTTAAGGAGATAAGCATATCTCTCCTTGAGCAGACTAAGGAATTTAGTTGTGCTCTATCCAAGGTTGGTGTTGCTGATTTCCTACTCAAAGCATCAACAACCACATTGGCCTTCCCCGGATGGTAATCAATTGTACAATCATAGTCCTTGATTAACTCCATCCATCGACGTTGCCTCATATTAAGCTCATGCTGAGAAAAGATATACGTAAGGTTCTTATGGTCTGTGAAAATCTGGAATGTCTCTCCATAAAGATAATGTCTCTAGATCTTCAAGGCATGAACTACAATAGCTAGTTCTAAATTGTGTGTCGGATAATTCTCCTCGTGTTTCTTAAGCTGTCGGGTAGCAAAAGAAATCACTTGTTTATCCTGCATTAACACACATCCAAGTTCATTCTTAGAGGCATAAAAAAAACTATATATCCTTTTCCTTGTTCAGGTAACACAAGTACATGTGCACTTGTCAACCTTTCCTTTAACAACTAGAAAGATTGTTGACACTTAACACTCTAGGTAAAAGGAACATCCTTCCTCGTCAACTTAGTCAAGGGTAAGGCTATAGAACTAAAGTTCTTAATGAACCTTCGATAATATCCTGCCAACCCTAAGAAACTACAGATCTCTGTTGGTGTCTTTGGCTGCTCCCATAGTAGGACAGATTCTACCTTTTTAGGGTCAACATGAAGCAGATATCACGTGTCCATGGAAAGATACTTCTGGTAACCAGAACTCACACTTGCTAAACTTAGTGTATAGTTTATGTTCTCTTAGCAAAGTTAGAGCCTGACGAAGATGTTGTTCATGCTGCTGAGCATCTCTACTATAGATCAGGATGTCATCTATAAAGACAACAACACTTTGATCGAGAAAAGGTTGGAAGATTCTATTCATGAGTTCCATAAATGCAACTGGTGCATTAGTTAGCCCAAATGACATAACTGTGAACTCATAGTGACCATACCTTGTTGTAAAAGCAGACTTTGGTATGTCACTATCCTTAATACGTAGTTGGTGATATCCTGATTTCAAATCTATCTTTGAGAAGACGGTTGCACCACGCAACTGGTCAAAAATATCATCGATCCTAGGCAGAGGATACTTATTCTTTATTGTTACTTTATTTAACTATCTGTAATCAATGCACAACATCATTGAACCATCTTTCTTTTTAACAAAAAGGACCGGAGCTCCCCAGGGTGAAGTACTCGGTCGGATGAAACACTTCTCAAGCAACTCTTGCAGTTGTTTCTTGAGTTCTGCCATTTCAGCAGGCGCCATCCTATATGGTGTTTGTGCTATAGGTTGCGTGTCTGGGATTAGATTGATCTCGAAATCAATCTCTCGAGGCGGGGGTACACATGGAAGTTCTTCAGGAAATACATCTTCAAATTCCCTGACTACAGGAACTTTAGCAGGGCTAGGACTATCCATGGTAGTATCTACCACATGGGCCAAGAATGCATAACATTCTTGCCTCATCAACTTCTCAGCAACCATAGCTGACAGAAGACAGGTGGGTAGAATCTTTCTCTCTCCTTGAAAGATCCATGTGTCACTATCATCAGCAAACACAGCTTGCTTGGATTCACAATCCAAAACAACCGTATACCTTTCTAAGGTATCCATCCCAAGGATTATATCAAATCCATGCATCTCAAGTGGTATAAGATCCACTTGAATGTGATGTTAAGAAAAGAAGAGGATGTAGGGAGAACATACCTCCTGCAACACAGCAGATCCCATCAACAGAGTTTCTAACAACAAACTATCTGTTCTATGACTAATAGTCAGGTTGCAGTCAAGAATCACTCTTTGAGTGATAACAGAGTGTGTAGCACCTGGATCAATTAAAACAGATACAATGCAAGATGTAGACATATCAGAATATAACAATTCCATCTGACCTGCCACAACCCGAGGGTTGATTACTGCATCAGGTGGATTCATCACATAAAACCTTGTTGTTGCATGTGGTTTATTCGGTGCTCGCTGACCTGGTGTCGATGATCCAGCTTGGGATGCTTGTCCACATCCTCTAGCTCCTCCTGGAAACTGTCTCCTTTGAGATCCTTGCTGATTTTGCCTCTGGGGTTGTGTCACACTCACTTCTCTGGCTCTACAATCCTTCATTAGATGTCCCACCGTTCCACATATATAACAACTTCTATTCAGTTGTTGTGGTCTGGGTGGTCTTGTGACTGACATAGATGTTGAACTGCGAGCTCCTTCTAGTGGTAGGCTTCGTCCTATACCCCTATTCAACATCCATTGCGTCTAGGTACTGAATCTAGGTGGTGGTGTAGGCACAGAAAACCTAGGTTTCTTGAAACCTTTAGATGAAGATCCCTGGAATTGGGGATACATCCTCTTGTTTTGGGTATGTCTCTTCTCTGTTACATACCTTTCTATTCTTCTGACAGACTCAAAAAGGTAGCAAACCTTTCTCTATTCTCTAGAGCAGACACATGAGTAGTCAACTCAGTGTTTAACCCTTTCTCAAAATGCCTAATCCTTTCTTCATCTGTAGCTTCCATATGCGGACAGAACAACAAAAGCTCCATGAACTTAGCCTCGTACTCGCTAATGTTCATTAGACCTTGTCTTAACCTCTCAAACTGAGAGATTTTCTCATCCATGAACGTCTTAGGGAAGTATCTGTTGATAAATTCCTATCGGAAGACTTCCCATGCAACCTCTACACTTGGCCTCTTCTGCTCTTCCATGGTCCACCAGTGACCAGCACTCCCCTTGAGAAGATATAAAACATGTCTAACCTTCTCAGCTTCTGGGATGTTTAAGATTCTAAAGGCCTTCTCTAGTTCAGTTAACCACAAGTCTGCATCTACTGGGTCAGCTGTTCCAGCATACTCTGTGGCTCCAACTCGGCGAAGTCGTTCAAACGTCTTGCCGATTCCTTGTCCTTCAGGATGGGTAGGTGCCCTAGGTGCAAGTATAGGCATCCTATCAGTCATGTGTGTCATGGCAGTCATAAACTGCCCAAACATGGCTTGAACAGTTGTGTTCCCCATGTCAGTTGGGTTGAACTAGGGTGGTTCAGGCACATGTTCTTCTCTTTCTTGGTCTCTTGCACCTCCTCGGGGTGCAGCGACACTACTTTCTGCAACGTGTTCCTCGTGTTCTTCGTGTGGTCCATACATCCTTAGTTTTATCTTCTTCTCCTGAGGAGCAGAAGACACTATCAGATGTACTGGAAAAAACTAGAACAGACTCAACATCCTAAGTCATATATCTCTGTAGACTCAGCGAACCTAGAGCTCTGATACCACTAAATTATGGCGACTCAACTTATACAACATGAGATTAACTTAAGCGGGAGCGATTAACTAATTAAAACTAGTGCGGAAGCATTTTGTTCACAGCGGAAGTATTAAAAATCACTAGAAATTAAAACTTTTTCATAAAGAAACATGATGAAATGTTTACAGACTGATCCATCATTACATCTCTGCAAAATCACATTTTGAGAATTACAAACATCAATACCTTGTTAACTGTACAAGGTAAGATACAAAATCTCGAGGCATTAAACCAAAAATATCAGATCTACTTTTAAACATCTAAAGACTCCTAGGACCTGAGAGTACAGAGACGACACATAGGACATTCTATCTACAAGACTTGATAGACAGTGTCTCCACCCGAGGATCACTGCTGTCCCTGGTGTTGCTGCTACTTTTGTTGTTGTTGCTCACCCACTGATGGGTTCCTTCGTCCTCGGCGTCTACCTAAAAAGTCGAATCCCATGGGGGTGAGACAATTTGAATAATTGTCCCAGTGAGAGTTATAACTCTCTGCTAGAATCTTTGTTATTGCAATAATGGAATAACTTTAAGCAGAAAAATTATAAACATTCAACAGTAGGTTTGACATTGTATAAACTAAATGAAGCAACATTCTTTTAAGCAATCATTTCAATTATAACTTAATTGAATGACAAGACATATATAAATAAGGAATATGAATAACATGTATACTAGTTATGTAACTAGAACATTATAAACAATGTAACATCATTCATTGTTTCTTGTAGTTCAACCTAAGCAAATATGCTACACGGCTGATTACATTTTTTACAAACATGATTATGCCCTGAGGAGATGAGTTACACCTCTCGTACTCCAACCGACCATTACTAAATCACAATCGTTACCATACATAGGTCATTAGAAGAGCCGGAGTCCTATGCCCTCATCAACCTCAGTCAGTATGAGGAACAACATGCAGGACATCTTGTGTCTCTGCTATAATAGCTTTCCAGGGTATCCTGGCAACTTTGCTATTAGAGTTACAGTGGCATGTTGTACTCTCTTCGCCATCGAGGGATTTCTTGTTTATCTCACATCGATGCGGCATTATCAACATCATCGGGAGATTAGTGATACATCATCCCGGCATAAACATATAATGAAGGATTGGGAGATTATAGGTACATCTCACATCAAATCCTACATTAGGACATAAGGATATTCGCGTCCATAACCCCCACATACTCAAAAGTATGCTCTCCAGGAGTTCTCTTAGGAAAACCTTTTTCACCATCATTTAACTTCTGACAATGATGGATCTATGGTCAGGGCTCTACATGATATCATTTTACTTGATTGTTTAAGTACATTATGGTATTCTTTTAGCATCATGCATGTTTTCAAACATAAACCATTAAACAATTGCTATAAAGAAGGAGTACTAATTGTATCAAGTTCATTTCACTTCCAGTTATCATTGGGATATCAATCCCTAACCATCTCATCATTATGATTCAGGAACATGGGTATTCAAACCCTTAGATCATAAAACACTTGTTACCAAGTAACATACTATCATCAAGTTATTTAACAGCATGACCTTACTTGTAGGAATGCAAATATCTTTTATAGCTCATACAACTTATCAATCTCATATGTTACCTCTTACTGGGCAACATAGCATCTCATTACTTTTAAAGCTTATAAAGTGCTTTCAATGAATATGACATCATAACCCTTACCTGGCTATGATCACTTTTTGGCAAAAACATGCATGGTTAATACAATTGATAACATACACATTGTATCTATATCAGTACAATATAAGTTCTTTTCAAATTAAGATATAGAACACCACGGTCGTGCTATCTTACACGGTCTTGCAAAAGTAAGCCACCACGATCGTGCTTCATTACATGGTCGTGCCATAGAGGATTCACCACGACCGTGTCATATCACCACGACTAGTTTCTAGGGTTAGCTTTCCTTTTTCATTCAATTAGGGTTATTCAACCCCTTTATCTTACAATGGTATAATTATTCTTTATTTCATACTCAAGTATAGAGTTTCATGCTTAAAGGCATAACCCAAAATTAGGGTTTACTGTTCACATCATCACATTACCCTAGATTAGGGTTTACTATTCATATTGCATCACATTACCCTAGATTAGGGTTTACTATTCACATTATAGTGAATTAAAATCATACCATCATCATGTATGAGGATTAATTCCATTAATGTCCTTAAATTAAGGTTAAGATTCATTAACCATCATAATTAGGGTTTTCATGATCTCACTATGAAGGATCATACCCTAATTAGATGTACTCACACATATATGAGGTTTATTGCTTGTATCTATTTCATATTAGGAGTCTTCTCTCTACTCTTACTATTAGATGATGTTCACATCACTTTTTATTAGACTAAGTCAAGTCAATTATGACGACATAAGTTATGTCATCACCATTATGGTCATTAGGGTTTACTTGATCAAGGGGTATTAGTCACACTATCCTTTCAAGGGTATTTTTGTAATGTTCCCCATTGATCTTACCATGCATCAAACCACTAATTATTTGATCCCTTAATTACTTTAGGTATCATTGAGGTTTAGGTTAATCAACCACTAAACCATCTTAACCTCTAAATCATCAAACGTTCTTACCCTTTTTAAACCTCAAACTGATTTTGCCCTTTCAACCCCCAAACGGTTTTGAAACCGTTTGGTGGTGTTGACTGTTTGTTGACTTTTGAAACCGTTTGGCCAAGTACACACTCAAGACCATTTTCCCAAAGTGAGGTGAAGACCATTTGGTCTTGTTGACCGTTCAGCCATCTTTGACTTTGAAACTACATGGGCAAATCAATCTGGAAACCACATGAGCACCAAACGGTTTGGGATCGTTTGGTCCCAAATAGTCTTGAGACCGTTTGGTCCCAAATGATCTGGAGACTGTTTGAACTCAAATGGTATTGAGACCGTTTGGACCCAAACGGTCTTGAGACCGTTTGGTCCAAACCATCTCAAAACCGCAGGGACCAAAAAGTATCTCAACCATTCCAATTGAGTTAGGGTTTCCAATGTTGAACCCTTCAATCCATCATGTACTTGTTAGCCACTTATCAATTGAGTTAATTAGGTCAACCCTATACTAATTTGACACTCAATTGACCCTCAATTGATCACCAATTAGGGCTTGGATCAATTAAATTAGGGTTTGGAATCAATCACCCTTTAACATGTTTCAACATGAGTCTAATTGAATTGAATCCATGGAACCATCACTCAATTTGGTCATGACCTGACCCCAAATGGTCTTCGGATCATTTTTATGACCTCCAAACGGTCTTGAGACCGTTTTCTCAAGTCAACATCAAAAACTAACTCCACCTATTAAGGTTTGGCTCATTGATGTGATGATTAGGTCACTAATTGATTATACTTCAACTTGTTGCCCTTCAATCTTCAACCACTTAACCATGGTCAACCCTAGACCTACAAACAGTCTTGGGTGACCCCCAAACGGTCTTAGGATCATTTGGACATCCTACAAACGGCCTTGATACCGTTTTCCCATTATTTCATCAAAAACCAAGCCAATCACTTAAAGGTTGAACCCTAAATTTGGTCACAAAATCAGCACTTAGTTGTTTAACAATTCAATAGTATTAGACCCTCCATTGGTCAACCCCTCTTAACCCTAGACCTCCAAATGGTCTTGGGTGATCACCAAACAGTCTTAAGACCGTTTGATTGATCCCCAAATGGTTTTGAAACCATTTGGGCCACTCAACCCAAACTTCAACATCATTGCCTTATTGAAATCAACAACTAACCCGATTAGGGTTTAGGTGACTAATGTGCCTTCAATTGATGATTTACTTGGAATTACTTGATTATTTTTGATGGGTGATTAGTCCATTATCTGTACAACAGATATCCAAATGATCAACGCCTGGTCAACCCATCCAAACGGTCTTGGACGGGTTGCTCCCAAATGTTCTTGTGAAACTGTTTGCTCTCAAACGGTTTGAAACCGTTTGCTCCCAAACGGTTTGGGAAACCGTTTGGAAAGGTTGGGAGACCGTTTGCTAAAGAAAGATTAGGATAAACTTTGGAAATAACGTCATCATCTTCTACCTCAAGAATAGGGGCTGTTCTTCACGGATTTGCTAGCAAGAACACTTAAAGGTGTCTAAAGAATAAGAACAAGCAACGATTCTAGGAGAAGAAGATGCACTTAACAAAGTTAAAGGGTTAAAGTTATAAAACCCACCTCTAGGACTGATCCAGAGATCCAAGATTCGTAGATTTAATGGTGGATGAAGCTCCAAAGGTTTCCTAAGGTCTGTTCTTCAAGGTTTGGATGGAGAAGAAGGCTAGAAAGAAGAATTGTGTAAGGAAAGCTAACAAACCAACCTTACATAAGGGTTTCCTCCAAAAAAATTCGAGATGGATGATGGTCCATACTTACCCAAACTTGCTTGGTTGTCCTCCTCTGCTCTTGATATTCTCCTTAGTCGACCAAAGCAAGAAGATAAGGGAAGGAGTGAAGGGAAACGATCCCTTGCTTTGAGAAAAAGGGTGTACTTATATATCTTTGGGATATTTTCAAGGCAAAGAGGATTATTTCCTTTATTTCTCAAATATCCACCAAGTCCTCCTCCACTTCTTAGCCACATTATCCTCCTTATTTCCTTATTCAAAACTCCTCCCTTATCCAAGATTACAAGGAAAAGAAACCAAACACCTTACTAAGTTATACATGCATAAAAGGCCATTTTGCTTAAAACTTGGTTATTTAAATATTATGGTTATCTTTCTTATTTGATCAATCAAATGAGGCGCCCTCCTCATTATCCTTAATCTACATGATGTCAAGAGTCATGAA
>OY856409.1:588167947-588332947 GCA_963693085.1 Alisma plantago-aquatica | reverse complement strand
CATCATACAGGTGATGCATGTTATCTCATCATCGAGAGTGACCATCAAAGCAGTGTTATTCAAACATATATACCTCATAGCCCTTTACCTGCCTATGCATTTGTATGAAACACCTGCATGGTTAGTATACACAATCATCATGGATTAATAGAAGGATCATATTATCAAATATAGGGCAACATTGATGATTATATGCTTTATCATTCATGCCTCAACCCTGTGGCCGAAGACATGGGTCACATCATCCTGTTAAGCAACTCATATACTTCCAAGATTATCACTTACTCATCATGATATATACATGATTCAAGATGACCATAAACACATGTAATATCATGTCATTTGAATTACATGTCATGTTTACATAGGTGTGTTCTACCATATCAACCACCTTACTATTATCAAACATGTCAAAGGTCCACGAACCATAAACCATAACTCTTAACAACAAAGAAGTGATCGCATGTTAAAGAACTATCAGGTGAGTTTCTAGGTGGAACATGACCCTCACTAAAAGTACCCACTACCCTCACAAGAAGTGTGACGGGCAGGGCACCCTCACTAGAGGTGGTATCGGGCAGGGTACTTTCCTCATATTGCCCAAGCACTCCAGCCTCATATCGGCCAAGCAATCTAGCTACATATCGGCCAAGCACTTACCAAGGGTGTCGGGCTACCACCTCAAGGTGTGTCGTGCAACCCTATGTGTCTTGCAACCAGGGTATAACAGCCACAAAGCCTAACGTGCAGCTAAGTCTATGGGGCATGTTGTGCAATAGGTGTGTTGTGCACTAGGGGTATCGTGCACTAGGTGTATCGTGCACCGGGTGTTATGGGTTGCAAAGGGCGACAACTATTCTAACGGCTAGAGCCATGACGCCCACAAAACCACACATCATCCATCGAGACAAGGGCACCAAGGGAAAGCCTATCATCCAACCAAACTAGCCTCGTCTATCAGTCAACACACAAGGCAAGAACCAAGGTGTGACGCCCAACACATCCTCCTCATAATGACCTAGAACTCAAGCTGAAGAGAGGTATCGAGCAACACCATCCCCAAGCCATGTCGTGCAAGCTACAACCCAACAAGATCGTCTTCAACCTCAAGCACAAGGGCACCAAACCCTAAATGATCAAGAAGATGGCTCACCTCTCAACAATAAAGAGAGAGGGGTCTTGCACAACTTCTTATCACAAAATGACAACCACAAGGATCAACCCTAACAAAGGTCTTAAACCACACAAAATCTCACCTTTCAAGTCCATGGTGAGAGGAGGGTGTTGCTTAAGCAACTAGAATACAAGGTCACCTCTCAACTTAAATGAGAGAGGGGTATTTCCCATATTACTAGAACTCAAGCTCACTCCTCTAGACCAAGGAGAGAAAGGAGTGTTTCTCAACAAGGAAACCCTAAAACATAGTTCGGCCAACTAGGTGCAACTAAGCAAGAAACACATCTAGAAACATACATGGCTGATTATGATCATAAGAAAACATACAAGAACATGGAAGAAGGTAATATGATTAGGGTTAGGAGTTATGTAACCCGCGTTAAGCAAACTCCAAGCTCCTAGCACCAGCTCCACCACAAGAAGGAGAACAAAGCACTCTAGGGTTCAGCAACCACTAGAGGAAGAATAAGACTCCAAGATAAGGATCGGCCACCAAGCTTGCAAAGGAAGAGGTGTCGTGCAACTAAGGGAGAGGGAAACTAAGGAACTAAAGGGATCCTTAGCAAGAGAAAGGGAACACATATATAGGAGAGGATGGAGGAGAAACCAAGGTAAGACAAGGCAAGGTGTCGCCCACCTAGGGACACTTGTCCAAGGCCATTGCCACATGCAAGCATCAAGCACCAAGTGTCCACTAGTGGTGACACAAACGAGGTCAAAAGGGGTCAAAGGGGTCCATGGGTGACACACCCCATCTCCATGGCCGACACACTCAGACCGACACAACCATGGCTGGCACATCTATGGCCAACACAAGGTCAAGCAAAGCAAGGGAAAGGTTCAAGCAAAGCATCTCAAGGCCTAACAAGCTCATTCAAGCCCAAAGTAACTCAAGCAACGAGCCCAACCCTTCCTCTCAACACTAGAGGAAGCAAGGAGAGAGAGGAAAACCTCTCAAGGTGACAAACTTTCTCATCAACCCTAGGCTTGGGTAAATTGCAAGTAGCACCTCCATCTCTCAACAAAGCACCAACAAACCATAATCACCCTCAAAGGTGATTAGCAAGCAACTAAACACCAAGGTTAAGCAAAGCAAACAGGATAAGCCCTAAACGGAGGTCAGGGTCCTTACAAGATATAACCCTCTACATAGGGATTCCGTCCCCGAAATCTGCAGAGAAAAGTGAGGGTTACTTCCTCCTCATCTCTTCCTCAAGCTCCCACGTGGCTTCCTCAATGCCACGATGATGCCAAAGAACCTTTACGAGAACTAGGTCCTTCCTCTTCAGCTTCTTTACTCTTCTATCAAGGATCATCATAGGACCTTCCTCGTAGGTCACATCTTTATCAAGCTCAACCTCGACTGGCTGTATCACTGTCCCTGTATCTGGATGACTTTTCTTCAACATGCTGACGTTGAACACTAGATGTAACTTGTGCAACTCTGGCGGCAGCTCTAACTTGTAAGCTACCTTGCCAACACATGCTATTACTGGATATGGCCCCATATACCTGGGTGCTAGCCTACCCTTCCGGCAAAACCTTAACATGCCTTTCCAAGGTGAGACCTTGAGGTACACTTTGTTCCCACTTGGAACTCTAAAAGTCGTCGGCGATTGTCTACATAAGACTTTTTCCTGTCTTGTGCTACTTTCAGCTGTTGTTGTATCACTTTGATCTTTTCTATTGTCTGTTGTACTAACTCAGGACCCGAAAGCTGATATTCACCGGACTCATACCAACATAAAGGAGATCTGCACTTCCTGCCATATAAGGCCTCATAAGGAGCCATGTCAGTACTCCGTTGGTAACTATTGTTGTAGGAAAACTCTATCAAACTGAGATGTACATCCCAACTGCCTAGGAACTATAAAACACAAGCCCGAAGAAGATCCTACAAAGTCTGAATAGTCCTTTCAGACTATCCATCTGTCTGTGGGTGGAAAGCGGTGCTGAACCTCAACTGTGTTCCCAACGCTTTGTGCAACTATTCCCAGAAATGACTCGTGAACTGAGGACCTATGTCGGAAACTATCTTTGTTGGTACGCCGTGCAAGCGTACTATCTCATCTACATATACCTGAGCGAGCTTCTCGGTTGTATATGTTGTCTTTACAGGTATGAAATGGGCAGACTTCGTCAATCTATCGACTATCACCCAAATGGAATCATGATTTCTAGCTGTCCTAGGTAGACCAACAATGAAATCCATGGCTATCTGATCCCATTTCCACTGCAGTATCGGCATGTGTTGTAACATACCTTCTGGCTTCGGATGCTCAACCTTGACTTGCTGGCATACCGCACACCTAGCCACATACTCGGCTACATCTTTATTCAAGCCAGGCCACCAATACATGTACTTCAGATTGTGATACATCTTGGTGACTCCTGGATGCATAGCATACATCGATGTGTGTGCTTCCTCGAGCACTAGCATCCTCAGATCATCAACATCGGGGACCACCATTCTGTCATGATAGCAAACTAATCCATCTTCGGACTCATGGAACCCATCACGCTTTTTGCTGCCGAACTCTGACTTGATCAGCTGCATTGTATCATCTGTTTTTTGTGCATCTTTGATCTACTGTCTCAGCATAGGCTTGACTTGCATTTGTGCTAAAAGTCCTATTAACAAGGAAACTTTCATATGCATATTCATCTTCTGTAAGGAGACAAACATATCCCATCTATGGCATACCAAGGAACTCAACTGTGCCCTTGTTGTGGGAAGAGAAGAAGACTTTCAGCTAAGCGCATCAGCTACCACATTTGCTTTACCAGGGTGATACTCGATGGTGCAGTCATAATCATTGATTAGCTCCATCCAACGACACTGTCACATGTTTAGCTCATTCTGTGAGAAGATATACTTCAGATTCTTATGATCTGTAAAGATCTGACACACTTCCCCGTAAAGGTAGTGTCTCCAAATCTTTAACGCATGAACCACTACTACCAACTCCAAATCATGAGTAGGATAGTTCTCCTCATGTTTCTTAAGCTGTCGTGAAGAAAAAGAAACCACATGGTCTTCCTGCATCAGCACGCATCCTAAGCCCTTCTTGGAAGCATCACAGAAAATAACATAGCCCTTTCCAGGCTCTGGTAGCACTAGCACTAGAGCACTAGTCAGCTTCTCTTTCAAACTTTGGAAAGCTTGCTGGAAACGATAATTCCAAACAAGAGGTACATCCTTTCTAGTTAACTTTTTCATCGGCAACGCAATCACACTGAAGTCCTTTATAAACCTCTGGTAGTATCCTGCTAAACCCAGGAAACTGCGAACTTCAGTCGGCATCTTCGGCTGTTCCCATTTTGCAACTGAATCCACCTTCTTCGGGTCCACTTTAACTCCTTTTGTAGATATCACATGACCCAAGAAAATTACTTCTTTCAACCAGAACTCACATTTACCAAACTTGGCATACAACTGGTGTTGGCGAAGGAGAGTCAACGCTTGTTGAAGATGTTGTTCATGCTTCTAACTGTCTTGACTGTAGATCAAAATGTCATCTATAAAGACTACAACAAACTGATCTAGAAATGAACAGAACACCCTGTTCATCAAATCCATGAAAGCAGCAGGTGCATTGGTTAGCCTGAACGGTATAACCACAAACTCAAAGTGACCATACCTCATCCTAAAAGTTGACTGTGGTATGTCATCTGCCTTAATCCTCAACTGATGATATCTGGACCGTAGATCGATCTTTGTAAACATGGTAGCACCACACAACTGGTCGAACATATCATCTATCCTTGGCAACGGGTACTTGTTCTTGATCATGAACTTGTTCAACTGTCGGTAGTCTATGCATAGCCACATTGATCCATCCTTTTTCTTAATGAACAAGACTGGAGCACCCCAAGGCGACGTACTCGGTCAGATAAAACCTTTCTCCAACAACTCTTGTAACTACTTCTTTAGCTCTACCATCTCTACTGGAGCCATCCTATACAGTGTCTGTGCAACTGGATGTGTTCCTAGAACTAGATTGATCTTGAAATCAATCTCTCGGGGTGGAGGAACACCGTAGAACTCATCAGGAAACACATCTACAAACTCTCGGACAACCGTCACCTCCTCAAGGCTAGGGCCTTTTTCCTTGGTATCCATAATGTGAGCTAAGAATGCCTTACATCCTTGTCGTAACAACTTTTCTACCACCAACGCTGATACTAGACACGTCAGAAGAATCTTCCTATCTCCTTGGAAGATCCACTTCTCCCCACAAACCTCAAACACTGCCTGCTTGGAACCACAATCCAATACAACCTTATACTTCTCTAAGGTATCCATCCCAAGGATCACATCGAATCCATGCATATCAAGTGGTATAAGATCCACTTGTATATTGTGTCCCGAAAAAGATAAGACACAGGATGGTGATAACACCAAATTTTGTGACGTTTTTGCCCTTTATTCTGTTATCAAAACTACCCTTTTTTGCTATTTTCCTCTATTTTATTAGCATTTTTGCAATAATTGGCCAAGCAACACTTTTATTCCAATTTTTCCTATCTTCTACAGAGTTTTCCTTGTTTTTGTGCAATGAGGCCGATTCCGACCCACAATAAGTCTAAGCCCGTCTCGACCTTCCTGACGCCCGATACAACCCAGCCCGACAGGGGCTGGGCGACATGAGAATGATCGGCGGAGAAGGGCGCTGCGCAAGAAGGACGTGTCGGCCGACATACCGTCTACCCGACAGGGAGCCAAAGCCGCATCAACGACCAAACGCGTCGGGCGACACAGCCACCCACCGGCAGGCGTGCCGCCAGCCACGTAACCGATAGCCAACGCCTCGCGCCGAGACATACCTGTATCGGTCGTCCACATCCATCGACCGGCGTATAAGGGTGCTACGTGGCATTTCCAGCACCATAACTCCTTCAACCGCCGGTATAAATAGCAGCTACAGGAAGCCGAAAAGAAAAGGTCGGAAAGGTCGGAAAGGTCGGATAGTCGGATAGGTCGGACAAGTCGAGAGACTTCGGACAAGACAGTTCGGAAGTTCGGGAGCCACCATCGAAGGAAGCTGTGAGAGCAAGAGTATCGCGCCCCAGTGCTTGTGCCGGGCGACACTAGGTGAGCTTTCCCTCATCCCGAGAGGGAAGGGATGGTTCACTTAGTGTTGTCCCGGGCGACACTGCGGGCCGATATCGGCCACTGAAGATGAGCGACACGAGTGCCCGACAGTAGACTCGTAGCTCTTTGCCCGACACGATATCGAACCCGAACCGCTCCGCCCGCCATGCGTGCCTCCCGAGAGGGTGCGCCGCCCGACATGAGCGTATCGGCCAGGGTCCTTGAGCGATACAGTCAGTCGTCAGTCGGCGCTGCCCGAGAGGGGGTGCCGCCTGACACTGCCGTATCGGACTCGGCTCCTGACCGGTATCGCGCAGGAGAGCTACAGTAGTCTGTCGTTCTTCTACATCAAGAAGGCGACATCTATCTTTAATTCTGTTATTTAAATTCTTAGCTTATGCATTGTATTAAGACCTTTATTGTTTATGGAAATAGAAATGCTTAATTGCTATTTGTTTAATGCTTGGTGCCTTATGATTGGGTAACTGTTGTGTTGGATATCTGAACTCTAGCTTGCATGTTTTGGATCGCGTTTTGCTTAGCTACCGAATCGTCTTTCCCGTCGCAACTACTTAGAGAGTTGGGTTGTGGCTCTAGTGTTTGGTCCGGTTCTGGAGTACGAGAGTGCCCGAAACGGAGTTGTTTTAGTATCATTCCACTCTAGCTTGAGCCCAGCAACCTCGAGAGGGGTGTTGAAGCTTGGTTAGAGGCACCCGCTCTGAGAGGAGGGGTGCAGGGTGTTACTGCTACTGCTTGTCTTACTGAAGTCTTATCCCTTGCATTACGCCTTAAACTGCAGTTTATCTTTCTATTTTCTGTTGCATGAAAATTCCTAAAAACTGCTAAATGACAAAATCTTAATCTTTCTTGTAACTCCAGTTGGAGATAGTTTTCTTTGATTTAATCGTGACAGCTTGTTGTTCCCCTTCAGGGAACTTTAATATCTCTTTATACCCACCGGAGTGTAGAGTGTCGATTCAGAGTCGTCAACACGACCCACCTTGTCCATGTGTTCGACCCCGTATGACTACTTCGACCCCGTAAACAAAGTTGCGGGGGCCTAGAAGGATTCGGGTTATAAATGTGAAGGCTCGACTACCTCAAATGCGCCTCCAATTTTAGGACGCGCGATTTAGGCCGGTCAACTTTCTGGCGCCGTTGCCGGGGACAAGGCAAATGGCACTTTTGACGAATCCGAAGCCACTAACTACACTCCCGTGCCTCAAGCTTAGAAATAGGCTTGACAACACCTCTTTTTATTTTTCTTTTACTTTAAGCATTATTCTTTACCCCAATTATAATTTTCTAAACATGATTCTTATGCGGTTTTCAGGTACTCTGATCTACTGAACACCGAGACTGTCAACCATGCCTCCTCGCGTAGAGCCACCTTCTGGAAATGAAAGCCAAGGAGGGAGGCCAGTTTCACCTCCACCGGAAGACAACGACCGGTATAGTGATAATGAGCGGCAAGAAGATCCAGAATCACCAGGGCATGAGGAAGAGCATCATCAGCATAGACGTCGTCGGAGACACAGGAGGAATCATGATAACCGGGAGCGACGCCGAGACGCCAGCAACAGTGACGACTCGGAGGAAGAAGAGAAAACTCTGAGAGAATTGGCTTCTACAAAGGCCAATAGATCGAGGTGCCCCGTTATCATCCCAAGGTTCAATGCGACAAACTTTGAGCTCAAGCCATCTGTGATCTCCATGATTCAAAATAAAAGCTTTAGGGGGAGTTCTAAGAGTGACAACCCTTACCATCACCTTGATGCTTTCAAAAATATCTGCGACACCATAAAGATGCGAGGGGTTCCCCAAGAGGTCATTTACTACAAGGGTTTCATCTTCTCTTTGGAGGATAAGGCTCTATCATGGTACATTGGGCTACCCCACCAAGCGCTGAATGGATGGGGAGAACTGGCTGACGCATTTGTAAACAAGTTTTACCCCACTGAGAAGACGATGAGGAACAAGTTAAAAATCACGTCTTTCACGCAAAAGCCAAATGAAAACCTCCACGACGCCTGGGAACGATATCTGGAATATCAAAGGGACTTCCCTCACCACAATTTCAAGAAGGGCTTCCTGGTCTCTACCTTCTACAATGGGCTAACTCCCGATGAAAGGGTATCGCTGAATGCGGCAGCAGGAAGTGACTTCTTAGGGAAAAAGCCAAGCAAGTCCGAAAAGATCATTAGGAACATGGCTGAGTTGAAGGCCGATGTTGACTACGATAGATCCGATAGAGGGAAGGCGAAGAAGGCAGGGGAAGGAACCTCTCTTGGGTCCAAGGCTCTGGAAAACATTACTTCTCAGATTCAAAGGATAGCAACAGATGTGAAACAACTGAAGGATCATGGCGGAAAGGGGAAGAAGCAAGTTGAGAAAGTCATGAAATGTGTTACCTGCGGTGAAGGAGGACATGGGGTAGACAACTGCATCTACACCAAACCCGACACCGACAACGACTCCGACTCGGAAGAAGAAAGGACCGAGAATGTATCCTACATGAACTTCAAGAGACCAGACCACCCTGGTTTTAATTATGGCAACAAGGACGCAGCCGAAAACTCGCATCAGCTGCACACCTCGGCCAGGCCAGTGCAACCTTTCGAGAAGAGAGGGGGATCTGGGCAGTATAACAAGAATAGCCAGTTCCAACCAGTAAAAGGCAATTTCCAAGTAGCAGGAAAATACCAAGGCCCATCCCGTGAAAAGGAGAAGGGAGAAAGCCAATCTGAGGTGATCGGCCAGCTGTTTGACTTTGTCAAGAAGCAAGATAGCGTCAATAACCAGTTAGCACAGAGCGCACTGTCAAATTCGGGAGTCTTGAACTCACTGCAAGTCCAATTGGCAGATATGCAAACACATCAGCGACAAATCGATCAGCAGCTCACACAGCTCGCCGAGATTGTGAAGAATCCTTCGGGGAAGATCTCGTCCAACACTGAACCAGCAAAGTGATAAAGTATGATAAAGAAGCCAAAGACGTCTAGCTGAAGATGGAAAACGCACCGCTCCTCGGGAGGCAGCCCGTGCTTTTATTTCCCTAGTATAGGACGTTATTTACTTTTCGGCAAAACAGACATTACAAATATTATGGATTGTAATAAGGCCCGAGTCAGTGCATGCACACGTGTGCTGACTCTTTTTGTTTTAAGGGCCACCGCTTTAGTTTTATTTGCCAGGATGGGTAATACCATCTGAGGCCGAGTTTAGCCTTAGGCCAATGATGTTTTACCCGCCTGTCGCCTCTTTCTTTAAGTGGGTTTTACCTCGGAGTTTTGTCCCGAAAAATCTTGTATCGGTCGGGCGAAGTCTGGTCTAGTAACCCTTTTTCCCAGACCGGATCGGGCGGCACACCAACCGACATACAGATTGCGCCCGTCTCGGGAGGGAATGGTTTTACCACGACGTCCGGCCGCTATATATAAGGAAAAAACTTTACCGTGTCGCGCTCCCAGACTTTACCTTTTTCAGCTACTGTATCGCGCAGTACTTTTCTTACTCTCCGCTCCCGTGTCGCGCAGAGACCTCTCCCGATCCCGTGACGCACAAAACCTTAAGGAAAACAAAGGTATCGCGCGACAGCCCTATCGCTCGAGCATACCCGATACGGACCTTTATCGCGTACAATGTACCGGGCGAGGATTTTATGTTGATTTTCTTGTCACCCGATACTGTTATCGCGCGACACGCTTCTCTCGCGCCTGCCCGATACAGCTGTGTCGGGCAGCGACCGTATCGCCCGTTTATTCTTGTATCGGGCAGCGATCTTTCAAGACCCTGCCAGGCGCTCAGCTTCTTTTGACCGTATCGCCCGACACAGTTGTATCGGGCAAGCTTCTCCTGATTTTGTCTTGAAGCCCGATACAGTCGTGTCGGTTGTCTCTCCCTTTATTAATTTACCCACTGATAACAAAAGTACATTTGAATTGATAATAGGGATGGCACACACAAAGCAAACTGCCATACGCGTTGATGAGCAAGGCAGGAGAATCATCACCGAGCCAGAGGCAGAGATGGCAACGATCGGGCAGAAACGCCTGAATCCCGAGGTCGCTGGGCCCTCAACGACTGAAAAGAGGGTGAGAACTGAAGAAGTGGCCGCTCCAGCTACAGCACCCGCCCCAACAGAAGAACCACTGGATCACACACCAGGAAGGTTCGTGCCAAGGGATGAGGAGCATGGATGTAGATATGCTGAGCTAGGGGCCAAGCTCTACAGGCCAAGCAGGTTCTGCCACCAGTCGTCCTTCATGCAGTTGGGCGTCTTTGAGAGAATGGAGAACGTGCTTGCCGCAGCAGGTCTGAGGAAAATCTGCCTCAGCCTATCCGCCTCCTACACCGAGCTCACGAAGGAGTTCATGGCGTCCCTTCACCGAGTAAAGAATACACCTGCTGAAGCCAGAAAGTATGGCGGAGCAGACACACTCCAGGGGCGGCTTTACAATGCAGAGCACGTCATTTCAGAGAAGCTGCTCAACCAGATTTTCTCCTCCAGCGAAGAGGAGAGAGGGAGACTAGATAACAGTGCAAGGATCACTGAAGGAGACGGGTTCAACCCCGTAGATATCTGGGAAAAGCTAATCGGGGAGTCATCTTTCAAACCCGGGAGCAAGGTGGCGGCAGTGCACTCATGCTTCTGGAGGATAATGCACAAGCTGGTGGCGTGCCTCCTCTTCAGAAAGAACGAGTCCAGCAACATTTACTCCGAGGAACTCTACGTCATGTGGCACATGATGGAGGGCCGGACTATCAACCTGGGGCGCTTCTTGCTGAACAGGCTGCATCCAATAAAGGATGCCGCCAAGGAATATTGCATGGGTGGCATCGTGAACCTAATCGCGGTGGGGTTGGGATACCCGCGTGAGCCGCGCAGCCTCTCAAGAACAAGAGGGGACGAGTTGATTGACCTCAAGTACCTCATGAGGTCGGGTATAATAAAGAATGACAGGCGGAGTTACTTCTACAAGTTCGCAAGGACGAAGATCCTTCTCCCGCTTCCTCGTTGCGCCACCTACGACGTAGAAAAGCTAGTATTCACCACAGCCGAGATCGAGGCTGTGGCAGCAGGCGCAAGCTGCGCTCCACCCCCAAGAAGCCAAGAACGGGGAATCACCAGAGGGCCCATCCCGCTGGGTACTCGGCAGGACGTATCTTCAACAACTCCTGCCGAGCGGCTCACTACCTCGGAGCCACCAACGACAGCCACAACAACAAGGCCAGTGGTGGCAAGAGAAGAACCAGCGATCGTGGAGGTCGCCGAGACAAGAACTGGAACTGCAGCGAGAGAGACTGCTGCAGTCCCCGTAGTTTCTGCTGCGCCCTTAGGGGCAATTGATGAAGTACAACCGGATGTCAGCGATGAGCTATTCGCCGACATATTATAAATGGAGCTCGAAGGAGCACATGTGACGCCGACACCACCACCAAAGTCACCTGTAGCAGTTGTTGATGAGATCGTCGACAACGTCGATATGGGGCAGCATCCATCCCCCACAACACGGTCTCCTCCGATACAACAAGAGGACGGGGCAGCACCGACACCTCGCTCAGAAGCATCATCCGTGCGGATGATAGAAGTAGGTTCTGCCTCGTCAGGGAGACCATCGCGCGGGAGGAGCATTTTGAGGTCGAAGGGGAGACAAGAGGAAAACCCTCCTTCGCTCGGAATGATGCTGGGACAAGAACTCGATTTCTTGCGGGAGGTAACAGAAAACCATTCTACTACATTTCTTTCCCTAACCCGCAAGTTGTCGTTTTTCGAACAAAGGCTGGATAGCCAGGAACGAGAGCTGCTGGCTTTGGCCAGCCTACCTGGCCGGCTAGAGGTAGTGAATTCCACGCTACAACAAGTTCTGCAGCGCCTTAGCGAGATCGAGGGGAGGATGAATAGGGAGGACGACCATCCACGCCCAAGGCAGCCGAGAAGATTGCCGTCGCCTCCTGGTCCGGGCTCTCAATCCTCGTCGTCAAGAGCGTCGTCAGGATCGTCATCATCCACCTCCTCCTCCGGCAGATCTTCATCAGCAACCGGAGGAAATTCATCACAAGGGCAAGGCTATGAAGCTCCAGCCAGACAAGGATGCCCTTTTGACCTGAATGAGGCCGCTCCCTCAGCCCCCTTTGATGAAGCTGAGGATAACGACGAAGATATCAGCGTCGGGGAGGGCTCTTCTGATGAATCCGAGGGAGAAGGGGGGGACATCTGCACTGCAAACGAAAGACACCTCCCCAGAGGAAGGAGTTCAAAGGCTGACCTCAATGATTTCTCCGCACCGACAGAGATACCTTCCTTCGAAATGACTGACTTTGACAGAAGGGTCATAGGGTATCTAACGATCAGAGACCAGAAACTACTCAACATGGTCCTGAGATCGCAAGCCGATGAGGAAGAGGTATTCTGGAGCGACAGTTATTTTTCGGTGCAGCGGGGAACTCTAAGAAACATCTTCCGCGCCAAGGCCATCGTAGGGAAGAGGTTGTTCAGAGTACTACAAGGGGCCATTGTAGAAAGCGCCGACAAGAAGAAAGGCCAACATACAGTTTACGCTGCCACCCCGGCCCTAGCAAGAAGACTAATGATGGGGTTGTACAATTCTACGCAAGTAGAAAGTATGTTGGATTACATTGAAGTGCACAATCCGAAACTGGTGCTGGCCCCTTACAAACACAGAAACAACTGGTTCCTGTGCATTGCCGACCTCCGAAATCATGTTGTCCAACTGCATTGCTGCTGCAGCAAAGAGGTCCCGCACACAGGAAGTACGTTCCTACACCCAAAGGACGTAAGGCTAAGACTACTGCCGCTACGTCTCCACCGGGTCATCAAGTATGGAGTCCAGTGCCACTGCGGCGTCTGGAATTTCTACTCACTAAGGGACTTCCCAGTCCAAGAAGAGGAGGGAAGTGGAAATAGCGCATTCATAGTCCTCAGAGCCATGGAGATGATACATATCTTCGGATACTTCAAGCAACTCCACAGTAATAACTTCTACAGTCTCAGAAGCAAATATGCATTGCTGCTGATAAAGGACAAGCGCTACTTCTGAGACGCGGGGATACCAGAAGAGCGGCTGGATAGTGAACAAGAAGAGGAGTCATCTCAACACAGCATCCCTCCTGAAAAAGAAGCAGAAGCAGAGACGCACGTCTGTGGGGTAGGCAAACAGAAAAACATCTTGCGACAAGTTTTCGGACACGACGAACAAGCCTCGCCCCAGAACCAGGAGGAGTCGATCCACAACTTCGACCATTTCTCATGGGCTACCCTCACGCAGGAACAGGTCAACGAAATCCACATGAAGTTGGCTGACTCCAACCCTACAGACGTAGCCTACTCGGTAGGCGATGCCATAGTCCCGATTGACGACTTAAGGGACATGGTAAAAGAGGGAGGATGTATGGCGTTATCTGTGGTGCTCGCCTACATCCAGATACTATGAAACAAGTCTGAACACGCATGCATAGCAGATCCAATGTTGTTCAATGACATTTGCCTAGCCGATGAGCAAGGGGCGAAGGAAGCTTTCCTAGCATAGTTGGAATGCAGAGTCCCGGATACCATTCTCCTTCCCATCCAGCACAACAACCACTGGACGCTCTTAACGGTGTACACCCTACAACGAGCAGGGATTTTCTACAACAGCTCGGATAGCAACAAAGACCATCCAGTGCCTTGTACATCGACAGTGCTGACATATCTCGAACGATTAGTACGAAAGTACTATATCGATATAGCAGAGCTGATACAACCATTCCTGGGAATGCAAGCAAGAAGCTGGCATGAACTCCAGTTCTGCCACCGCAGCCCGCAACAAATTCAACTATCCAACGACTGCGGCATCTTTGTCCTGGAATGGATGGCAAACGAGGCAACGCCTGATCAGCTCCTCCACATCGACTATCACAGCAAAAGAGGAGAATATGTGTGGGAGCACTTATCTAGCCCAGGCGCGCTGATCATCTAACCCTCACTGATTAACATTTCCTTACCTCATCTACTTCACAACTCTGGGATAGAGTGTGGAGTAAGTTTGGGGGGGGGGGTACCATGTACCAGTGAGGGAGGTACAAAACTTTTCTCCTTTGATCCCCCTCGTCCTATCCAATTCAATTAGTGTACATATGACCTTTTTAGTGTACATATAACTTCTTACACAACCTTTTTCCTTCTTGCTAAAAGTCTTGAAAACTTTGAAAATTTCTGCTTATGATTCCCTATACTTATATATGTATAAAGTTGCTATAATAATAATAAAAACATGTTGTGACTTCTTGCAAAGTTTACTTTCTGTATATTTAACGAGTTACAAGTTCTGTCATATCTTTCTGATAATGCTGTCTCAAACAAACAAAAGATTGTGCCTTGCCATCCAAAAATTTTCGAAAAATAATAATCTCGCAAACAGCTAAGAGACGAGTATGGAGAAGGAAAAAGCTACCCAAACAGCATATATCTCTTTTGTTTTCCCTTACCCAAAAAAAATCCCAAAAAGAGAAAGAAGCCTTATGAGTGTGAATAAAAGCATGAGAGCTGTGCCCAATAAAAGAATAGAAAAAAATATATATACATATATACACACTTGTTTTCCAAAAGTACCCATCTTTAGGCATGGTAGATCCGGGGCAGTGGTACGTAGGATGTGAAATCACTGCTCTAAATCCAACTGGCTTGGACTACTGGGACCACTTGCCCGTTAACGGACCCTTACCTGGATGGACTGATGGGAAACAAGAAGAAAAACCCAAAAAGCCTTAGCCTACCCTATACACAACTTTCTGCCCCTAAAATAAAGCTGTTTGGTGTGGAAGCTAACTTCGGAATCATACACCAAAGTCTCGCTGAAGTTGTGGAGAAGAAAAATTTTACTTAAATAATAAGGCAAGTAGGGCAAGGTCTTTTGTTCGCATTAAGACAGCATTACCTCCAAGACATCGCAAATCTTGTGCTACCCTTTAGCCTTAAAATTTTGCTGTGCAAGAAGAAGCAACACAAAGTTTAGTTTAAATATTGATTGAGGACAATCAAAAAGCTAAGTTTGGGGGAGTTGATAACACCAAATTTTGTGACGTTTTTTCCCTTTATTTTGTTATCAAAACTACCCTTTTCTTCTATTTTCCTCTATTTTATTAGCATTTTCGCAATAATTGGCCAAGCAACGCTCTTATTCCAATTTTTCCTATCTTCTACAGAGTTTTCCTCGTTTTTGTGCAATGAGGCCGATTCCGGCCCACAATAAGTCTAAGCCCATCTCGACCTTCCTGACGCCCGATACAACCCAGCCCGACAGGGGCTGGGCGACACGAGAATGATCGGCGGAGAAGGGCGCTGCGCAAGAAAGACGTGTCGGCCGACATACCGTCTACCCGACAGGGAGCCAAAGCCGCATCAACGACCAAACTCATCGGGCGACACAGCCACCCACCGGCAGGCGTGCCGCCAGCCACGTGACTGATAGCCAGCGCCTCGTGCCGAGACATACCTGTATCGGCCGTCCACATCCATCGACCGGCGTATAACGGAGCTACGTGGCATTTCCAGCACCATAACTCCTTCAACCGCCGGTATAAATAGCAGCTACAGGAAGCCGAAAAGAAAAGGTCGGAAAGGTCGGAAAGGTCAGATAGTCGGATAGGTCGGACAAGTCGAGAGACTTCGGACAAGACAGTTTGGAAGTTCGGGAGCCACCATCGAAGGAAGCTGTGAGAGCAAGAGTATCGCGCCCCAGTGCTTGTGCCGGGCGACACTAGGTGAGCTTTCCTTCATCCCGAGAGGGGAGGGATGGTTCACTTAGTGTTGTCCCGGACGACACTGCGGGCCGATATCGGCCAGCGAAGATGAGCGACACGAGTGCCCGACAGTAGACTCGTAGCTCTTTGCCCGACACGATATCGAACCTGATACGCTCCGCCCATCATGCGTGCCGCCCGAGAGGGTGTGCCGCCCGACATGAGCGTATCGGCCAGGGTCCTTAAGCGATACAGTCAGTCGTCAGTCGGCGCTGCCCGAGAGGGGGTGCCGCCCGACACTGCCGTATCGGGCTCGGCTCCTGACTGGTATCGGGCAGGAGAGCTAAAGTAGTCTGTCATTCTTCTACATCAAGAAGGCGACATCTATCTTTAATTCTGTTATTTAAATTCTTAGCTTATGCATTGTATTAAGACCCTTATTGCTTATGGAAATAGAAATGCTTAATTGCTATTTGTTTAATGCTTGGTGCCTTATGATTGGGTAACTGCTGTGTTGGATATCTGAACTCTAGCTTGCATGTTTTGGATCGCGTTTTGCTTAGCTACCGAATCGTCTTTCCCGTCGCAACTACTTCGAGAGTTGGGTTGTGGCTCTAGTGTTTGGTCCGGTTCTGGAGTACGAGAGTGCCCGGAACGGAGTTGTTTTAGTATCATTCCACTCTAACTTGAGCCCAGCAACCTCGAGAGGGGTGTTGAAGCTTGGTTAGAGGCACCCGCTCTGAGAGGAGGGGTGCAGGGTGTTACTGCTACCGCTTGTCTTACTGAAGTCTTATCCCTTGCATTACGCCTTAAACTACAGTTTATCTTTCTATTTTCTGTTGCATGAAAATTCCTAAAAACTGCTAAATGACAAAATCTTAATCTTTCTTGTAACTCCAGTTGGAGATAGTTTTCTTTGATTTAATCGTGACAGCTTGTTGTTACCCTTCGGGGAACTTTAATATCTCTTTATACCCACCGGAGTGTAGAGTGTCGATTCAGAGTCGTCAACATGACCCACCTTGTCCCTGTGTTCGACCCCGTATGACTACTTCGACCCCGTAAACAAAGTTGCGGGGGCCTAGAAGGATTCGGGTTATAAATGTGAAGGCTCGACTACCTCAAATGCGCCTCCAATTTTAGGACGCGCGATTTAGGCCGGTCAGATGGGCACTCCTCTCGAAGCATCGAGGAACCATTAAGAGGGGTTTCCAACAACAAGCTATCTTTCTTATAGCTAACATGTAACAGACAATTATCAAGCATAGAACGTGCGATAAAAGAGTGTGTCGCACCCAGGTCAACCAAAACAGATATAAAGCAAGAAGAAGACAAATCAAAATGAGATAACTCCATCTAACCTGCCACCACATGCGGGTTGACTATCGCCTCCGGCTGACTCATAGCATAGAATTGAGTCATTTCTTGCTATCCACGTCCTCTGCTTCCTTGAGCAGACGATCCCGCTTGTGACGCTTGACCGCGTCCTCGCCCTCTGCTACTACTGGGTTGTTGTTGGTCTGACCCTTGTTGATTCTACCTCAACTTCTGTGTCACTTCAACATCTTTACTTGGGTAATTCGACTTGAAATGCCCTGTCTGACTGCAGAAATAGCATGCCCTATCCTCCAACTGTGGCCTAGATGGCCCTGTCACTGCTACAAAAGTTGTACTATGTGCCTTTGACGGTGAAGAAACATATCCTCTTCCCTTACTCGGGGACCACTATGACGGTGCACTGGAACTTCTTAACCCAGAAGGTGCTGGAAACCTTGGCTTTTTGAAGCCGCCAAACCTCTGTCCCTAGAACTGAGTAGGACTCTTCTTAGACATGGACTCTCTCTTCTCCCTGACTGAACGTTCAATCCTCCAGACAGATTCCACAAACATGGCAAACCATTCTCGGTTCTCCAACGCAGAAGCAGGTGTTGTCAGCTCAGCACTCATGCCTTTCTCAAAATGTCTGATTCACTCATCATCTATTGCTGTCATGTGAGGACAAAACCTCAACATGTTCATGAACTTGGTTTCATACTCGGTGATGTTCATCGCTCCTTGGCGCAAGCACTCAAACAGGCTGATCTTCTCGTCCAGATACGTCTTCAGAAAGTATCTACTGACAAACTCTCACCGAAAAACCTCCCAACTGATCACCTCACCAGGTCGCTTCTCCTCCTCGATGGTCCACCAGTGACCAGCACTACCCTTCAGAAGGTAGACAACGTGCTTGACTTTGTCTGCTTTGGGGATGTCGAGGATCCGGAAGGCCTTCTCAAGACCTGTCAGCCACAGATATGCATCCACTGGATCAGCCGTCCCAGCATAGTCCGAAGCTCCGACTCAGTGAAGCTGCTCAAAGGTCTTCCCAATACCTGATGTTTCACCATGGGGAGCCTGTGCTCTCGGTGGAGGCACTATCAATCTCTCTACCATGATATTCATCGTAGCCATCATCTTCCCCATAAGATGTTGGAAGGTAGGATTTTCAAGAATGGCTGGGTCAAGTTGGGGAACCTCAGGCACCCGATCTCCATGTACCTGGCCTTCAACTCCATCAACTGATGCAGCATCAATGCTCTCAGCATCATGTTCTTCATGATTTCCAGACATCTTGGCTTTTTATTCCACTGAGGGCAGAAGATAATCGTAAAAAAATCTGGAGGACTCACAAGAATAAACACAACCTAGTCCTAGATCCCTGTAGACTCAGCGAACCTAGAGCTCTGATACCAAGCTTGTGGCGACACATCCCGTTATCACACAGACAATGAGGTGTGATGCGAAAATGTGTGGAAAACACCACAAACCACTTATTATTAAAACCAATTTTGGAAAGCAGATAAACTAAGAAACTATTACATTCAGATCCTCACCCTACAAGAAAATAGGTTATATGAACATTTACAAGTCTTAATACACGTCCACAACTTGATGGATCAGCTGTCTTGTCATCACATGAGTTCATCACCTATTATACCTACATAACATGCCACATCTGCCCATCAACAGGATAAATAGAGCTTTATCAGCTATACATCGTAAAACAACGTCAAAATGCCTCCAAGGACCTGAGAGTACATGGATGACTCTAAGACTCTACTACAAAACAACCAAAACAGAAGCATATCCATCTCTTGCCTTCTACTGCTCGTCTTGCTGCTCGTTCACAACCCCGTGACCACCACCACGTCTAGCGCGAACACCTAAAATGGTTGTAAACCAACGGGGTGAGACACACAGTCCCATCGAGAAACATAGCTCCCCTCCAGAACCATAAAACCTTAGAAAGATTAAAGAAACAACATCAGATAACTGATAGAACATACAGTAAGAGCAGTCTATAGAGAAAGGTTGTTATTACCATTGAGCTTACCATGGTGTACGGAAGGCATATAACCAAGTAGTTCTTTATGGAACACGATTGACAAGATAAGATTTATAAGATCTTACCACATAACATAAGAAACATATAAGTAACTGCAATGTATAACGAGATCAACTACACAAGCAAGGCCTCAACCAATGTTCTGTGTTTTTCCTTAAGCAATAAATACTATTCGGCTGGATTACGTGTTATTATGCCCTGAGGAAGTGAGTCGCACCACTCAAATCCAACCGACAACTATGAAACCCGAAGCCGGTGCCATACAACGTCAATGGAAGAGCCGGACTCCATGACCTCCCACCACATGGTCAGTGCACGAGAACCAAAGCAGGACCATAGTCTCATGCTTAAGTGGCCACAGCCATAGGGTCAGCTCCCGCATGCTACCCTTTCTCTAGCTCGCCTTGGTACAGGTCTCGACGCTAGTATATCTGAGCCACGGGCCAGTTCACCATGCTCACTGAGACATGAACACATTCATGCTCTATCTCACTGAGCCATGGGCCTATTCACCATGCTCCATCTATCTTGAGTCTGCAACTGTAGCTTTCACTCGAATTCTCTCTATTTTAGGCTAGGAGAAACCTCACATATTAAACAATATGCGCTCCGGGTTAACCCACAGGAGAACCCATTTCACCATCACTAGCTATTGACGATGATGGATCTATGGCCAGGGCAAACTACATGATATGTTCCACTGTGATTAGTTAGTATATTTTAAGTGGATTTTTTAGGCAACCAAGTTGTAACACATGCTTAACATAAAGCTACATTATTGTTATCACCATCATGTTATTCCGGGATCTCAATCCCTCATCACAGAAACCACTGCCTCATAAGGCATTCTCATCACTTGGGATAACAATCCCAGATCATCATCAGAGGATAACACCTCAACTGAGGCACTTTAGCCAAACTCAGGTCCTCAGACCAAAACACATCATACAGGTGATGCATGCTATCTCATCATCAAGAGTGACCATCAAAGCAGTGTTATTCAAACATATATACCTCATAGCCCTTTACCTGGCTATGCATCTATATGAAACACCTGCATGGTTAGTATACACAATCATCATGGATTAATAGAAGGATCATATTATCAAATATAGGGCAACATTGATGATTATATGCTTTATCATTCATGCCTCATCCCTGTGGCTGAAGACATGGGTAACATCATCATGTGAAGCAGCTCATATACTTCCAAGCTTATCACTTACTCATAATTATATATACATGATTCAAGATGACATAAACACATGTAATATCATGTCATTTGAATTACATGTCATGTTTACATAGGTGTGTTCTACCATATCAACCACCTTACTATTATCAAACATTTCAAAGGTCCATGAACCATAAACCATAACTCTTAACAACAAAGAAGTGATCGCATGTTAAAGAACTATCAGGTGAGTTTCCGGGTGGAACATGACCCTCACTAAAAGTACCCACTACCCTCACAAGAAGTGTGATGGGTAGGGCACCCTCACTAGAGGTGGTATCGGGCAGGGTACTTTCCTCATATCACCCAAGCACTCCAGCCTCATATCGACCAAGCAATCTAGCTACATATCGGCCAAGCACTTAGCAAGGTTGTCAGGCTACCACCTCAAGGTGTGTCGTGCAACCCTATGTGTCGTGCAACCAGGGTATAAAAGCCAAAACACCTAACGTACAGCTAAGTCTATGGGGCATGTTGTGCAACAGGTGTATTATGCACTAGGGGTATCGTGCACTAGGTTTATCGTGCACCAGGTGTTAGGGGTTGCAATGGGCGACAACTATTCTGATGACTAGAGCCATGGAACCCACAAAACCACACATCATCCATCGAGACAAGCTAACCAAGGAAAAGCCTATCGTCCAACCAAACTAGCCTCATCTATCAGTCAACACACAAGGAAAGAACAAAGGTGTGACACCCATCACATCCTCCTCATAACGACCCAGAACTCAAGCTCAAGAGAGGTATCGAGCAGCACCATCCCCAAGACATATCATGCAAGCTACAACCCAATAAGATCATCTTCAACCTCAAGCACAAGGGAACCAAACCCCAAATGATCAAGAAGATGGATCACCTCTCAACAATCAAGAGAGAGGGGTCTTGCACAACTTTTTATCACCAAACAACAACCACAAGGATCAACCCTAACAAAGATCTTAAACCACACAAAATCTCACCTTTCAAGTCCATGGTGAGAGGAGGGTGTTGCTCAAGCAACTAGAACACAAACTCACCTCTCAACTTAAATGAGAGAGGGGTATTGCCCATATTACTAGAACTCAAGCTCACTCCTCTAGACCAAGGAGAGAAAGGAGTGTTGCTCAACAAGGAAACCCTAAAACATAGTTCGGCCAACTAGGTGAAACTAAGCAAGAAACACATCTAGAAACATACATGGCCGATTATGATCATAAGAAAACATACAAGAACATGGAAGAAGGTAATATGATTAGGGTTAGGAATTATGTAACCCGCCTTAAGCAAGCTCGAAGCTCCTAGCACCAGCTCCACCACAAGAAG
This sequence comes from Alisma plantago-aquatica, assembly GCA_963693085.1. NCBI lineage: Eukaryota > Viridiplantae > Streptophyta > Magnoliopsida > Alismatales > Alismataceae > Alisma > Alisma plantago-aquatica. The sequence goes on along the minus strand of OY856409.1, from coordinate 588,311,011 downwards.
GACAATAAAGCACTCTAGGGTTCGACCACCACTAGAGGAAGAAGAAGACTCCAAGATAAGGATCAGCCACCAAGCTTGCAAAGGAAGAGGTGTCGTACAACCAAGGGAGAGGGAAACTAAGGAACTAAAGGGATCCTTAGCAAGAGAAAGGGAACACATATATAGGAGAGTATGGAGGAGAAACCAAGGTAAGACAAGGCAAGGTGTCGCCCACCTAGGGACACTTGTCCAAGGCCATTGCCACATGCAAGCATCATGCACCAAGTATCCACTAGTGGTGACACAAATAAGGTCAAAAGGGGTCCATGGGCGACACACCCCATCTCCATGGCCGACACACCACCTAGGCGATACACTCAGGCCGACACAACCATGGCCGACACACCTATGGCCGACACAAGGTCAAGCAAAGCATGGGCAAGGTTCAAGCAAAGCATCTCAAGGCCCAACAAGCTCATCCAAGCCCAAAGCAACTCAAGCAACGAGCTCAACCCTTCCTCTCAACACTAGAGGAAGCAAGGAGAGAGAGGAACACCTCTCATGGTGACAAACTTGCTCATCAACCCTAGGCATAATTGGGAAAAAGTAAGAGGAAGTTCAAATGAAATATTTCATGTCTCCAATGAATAAGGTTTAGCATAATCAGTAGAACTATCTCACAATATAATTCTAATGTATACTTCATAGTGCATATGGGACCGATTTCATCTTCACCCAACTTTTTTTTAGTTTTCCTTCTATTCAATCTTTTTATCACACAAGAAATATTTTTAGAGCCTTGTTTTTAGTATAAAAAGAAAAAGATTCATATTAGTACTAGACAAACTTTCTATTCCTTATTTAATTATCCTATTAGAACTTGAAGCCTATTGTTTGAATCATGACATGAATTTTTTATTTGTAGTTTGTTGGGTTAATTCTGATCATGTCATTTGATTCAACCAAATAAGATTGCTTTGTGATACATTTTCAATCATTAATATCTTAGTCATATTAATTATCCTATTTTCTTTCTCTACACCTTCATTGGTATTGGGCTAGAAAAATGGACAATATTTACCTTTAGAAATTACGATATATTAGAATCTTCCATAGTCAATGTTCTTGATGGTTACACATATTTTTATCTTCTGGTTTTGAGGATCATCATTTTTCCACTTCTTTTTTCATATATATTCATGTAATACATCATTTAACAATTTCCTTTATCCCTAGACCAAAAGACTCTTGCATCGTTCTTTTTTCTTGTCTTCTAATTTTGGGGTAGCATGAGTCACTCCTTATATGTTTTATCAATGTGGGAATACAATGAACATTGATATGTGAGAGTTTAATATTCTAGATTATATTCATTACCAACTAATCAAAATAGATGGTTGAATGGATTGAATTGTATCAATTTCTAAACAGCTTCTAGAAAAAATGCATTTAGATTTCTCTCTAGATTAGTGATTCATTAAAAGAATGCTTCACAAAAGTGCATCGATCATAAAAAAAAGAATCAATGAGCATATAGATGTATATGTAGATTCAAAGTCCTTAACCATGTTATGATATAGTGTGGAAGACTATGTAACAGATGAAATATAAAGACCCACTTCCAAACCAAAGGATAATGAGATACCCATGAATTTGATCTTGTAATTGTTCATACATGAATATTACACTATATTCTAGTGCATAGTATGTTTGAATATTCTAAATCCTCCTATTTTTCACCATACGAGGAGTATCCTCTCATCCACTTTAGGTATTGACAATCATTACTAATAAGATATATGATCACAATAACTAGCCTAATTTTCATCATGTTTGTTTTTGGTCCTAGGTATATGTATATATTTGAGAACTCATTTCTTTGAAAGAAAGTTAACATCCTTGATTTGGTAATTATTGCATAGAAAATTCCCAAGCAAAGAAATTCCTAGGTTTCAACTCAACCTAACGTACTAGAATCCAATGTGTAAGTGGACATATCTTATTATAATATAGTTTTTTTTTATCAGTAAGCGTGCTTCTCTTCCAATAAACCAAAAAAGTATGTACAAGTGGGGGTGAGATAGGAATATCTCACAAAAAGGATATAGAACCCTATCTATACAGGTTCTTGCTATCACTTTCTATTCTATTCCACGCTGCATTGGCAGTAGTGGGAGTTCTTTCAAAAATGGTTTTGTTTCTATAGAACCATATGTAGTAGATAATTGAAATAGTCAGAGTCTTTTCTTTGTCTCCTTTAATCAGCAGAATATCTTCATAGCATGCTGGGATGTGGGTCATGGTAGCACGACCCCACAGTTCTGCACTGAACTTGCAAGCCCACAGACGCGAGTCAGTTTCTTCCTGATTTTGGCAGAGGCTACATCTAGATGCCATATGTATCCCTCTTCCTTTTAAAAACTCCTCTGTGACTAGCTTCCTTTTCATCACACGCCAGCAATGGAGTTTGTATCTCTGTGGAGCTTTTGATTTCCAAATCCAACGAGCCCAAGGGGTCTCATCAGATTTGTTTCTGCATACGTCCCAAGCTTTCTTTAGAGAGAAAGGATTTGCTCCGTGAAAGTAGAACAAATCATCCTCACAGGTTACATTAATCTTCGCACAGATATCAGCTATCTCCCTATAGCCTCTACCTTTTGGAATATTCCATTCTCCATCCTGAATGATGGAATTCAGCTTTCTATCCCTGGTTAACCCATTTCTCAACGATAATCCTGGTTCAACACAGTTAGACAGAAAGTCACCTTTAACCCATGGATCTTCCCAGAGAGAGATATGATCCCCTTTGCCAATCCGCACTCTGACCATAGGCAGGAACTGATCTCTGTATTTAAGTAGAGCCTTCCACATCCAGCTATGATACTGTTGGGGGCGGCAAGTCCAAAGAGTGTTCTTTTTAATATATTTAGAATGAATCCATCTAATCCAGACTGAGTCCTTGCGGTTTGCAATATTCCACAGATTCTTCATCATACCTGCCTTCATCCAATCCTCCACTTTTCGGATGCCAAGGCCCCCTTCAAGTTTTGGCTTGCAAATTTCCTCCCATTTGACAGTATGAAAGTGCTTGGTCTCTTCAGTATCATTCCACAGAAACGTTCTACATAATCTTTCTATTTCGTCCACTATACTTCTTGGAAGTGGAAAAACCCCTGTCCAGAATAAGTGGTAGGCTGAGAGTGTGGATACAATCAACTCTACTCGACCAGCCATAGAAAGAAGTCTAGACTTCCAAGAGTCTAGTTTCGCCTTTATCTTATCAATGAGAGGGTAACATTGCATCTTTGTTAAATTACCAGAAAACAGAGGGAGCCCTAGGTATCTTACCGGGAAACTTGTTTTCTCAATGCCCATAGCTGAAGAGAAATTGAAAGAGGTGCTAGCAAAGAGTTGGCTCTTTGTTGGATTCAGATTTAGACCTGAGATACCAGTGAACAGCCGTAGACACTTGTGGATACCTTCTATATCTTCTTGGGAGCCTCTTGATAAGATCAGGAGGTCGTCTGCAAAAAGAATGTGGGATACTTGAGTGTCCCCATCCTTGAGAGGTTGTATTAGCTTGTCCTTTACAGCTTCATAAAGAATAGACGTGAAACTTTGCATCCCAATAACAAATAAGTATGGTGCAAGGGGATCACCCTGCGTGATTCCTCTAGAAGCGTGGAACATCTGTGAGGGGGCACCATTAACCAGCACTTGGAAAGAGGATGAATTCATACATTCCTGGATCCATCCTAACCAACAAGGAGGAAAGCCCATTTCTTTCATAATGTCCAAAATGTAATCACGATCAATCGTGTCATATGCCTTGCTTAAGTCTGCTTTAATACAGATTTTTTCTTTTGTGTTTGGCATATCAAAATCATGAACCAGTTCGTTTGCTAGAAGAATTGCATCAGTAATAGACCTCCCACTTACAAAGGCGCATTGGTTGGCGCTTATGAGGTAGGGCATGATGTTCATAAGTCGATTTGATAGAATCTTAGAGATGACTTTGCATACAAAGTTGCACAGCGAGATTGGTCTCCAATCACCTATCTTCTGAGGCTGTTTAACCTTTGGAATCAACGTGATGAAAGTTTTGTTTATCTCTCTGAGCATTTTCCCTTTCAAGAAAAAGTCTTTGACCGCAGTACAGAACTCCTTTCCCACTATGTACCAAGTAGACTTGAAGAAGTGAGCATTAAGACCATCCGGCCCTGGTGCCTTATCTTCATTGTAGTTTTTGACTATATCAAAGATTTCGTCATCCATGACTAGCCTGCACATTGAGTCAATTTGATCAGGATTGAGTTTATTTAGACCATACCATTGATCTTTTCGAATTCTGCTCCATGAAGTGTGGTTAAAGAGGGCTTGATAATGCTTCATAAAGCGCTCCCTAATCATCTCCTCATCCCTGATTTGCACATCATTATCTTCAAGGATTTTAATTTGGTTCCTGCTCCTCCTTGTTTTCAGAGACGCATAGAAAAATTTTGTGTTGTTGTCTCCGTGTTTCAGCCACATAATCCTCGATTTTTGTCGAATCATGGATTCCTCAGAAGATTTAGCAGTCAGAGCTTCTCCTTTCTTTTGTCTTGCTATATCCCATAATAGCGGGTTATTGGGATCTTCATCAGACTTAGCTTGGGCCTCCAGAGCTTCCCTCTTAAGATTTTTTGCACTATTCGTCATGTCACCCAGAGTCTCCCAATTCCAGGTCTGTAATTTCCTCTTTGTTAGCTTCAGCTTTTGACACAGCCTAAACATAGGGTTGCCATTTTGGTGAACCCCCCATGCTTCCCTGACTGTCGCCTTGAAGCCCTCCTTTACTGACCAGGCATTAAAGTACCTCGTAGGGTATTTAATGTTCTTCTGTTCCTCATTTAAATGAACCACTTGGATGTAGTGATCGCTGTAAATGGTTGGAAGAATTTCCACCCATAAATGGGGAAACTTTTTCATGACTTGCAGCTGACAAAAAGTCCTGTCGATTTTACTTCTAGTGTTGTTTGCACCTTCTTGCTGATTATTCCACGTGAAGTAGGGTCCTTTGGCAGGTATCTCCATGAGGTCCGCAGTAGCAATGGCGAGGTTGAAATCACCCATGGATCTAGCTGAAGGTAGGGTTCTCCCCATTCTCTCAGTAGCCGCCCTGACTGCATTGAAGTCGCCAAGGACAAACCAAGGTGCCGTTAGCTTGGAATTGATATGAATGATATCATTCCAGAGAGTTTCTCTTTTACAATCATCATTTTCCGCATACACAACAGTGCATTCAAAGCAAGTATCCTCATACTCCACCTTACAGTGAAGAAGCTGCCTGGATTGAAAAACAGTTGTGATTTTGTACGCTTGGTTCTCCCAAATGATAAGGATTTGGGTCTTGTTCGAACTCTGTGAGTTATCCAGCCAGTGTGCATCCGGCCATGATCTTCTCATCATCTTCCTTATATTTTTTCTTCTTATCTTAACTTCAAGCAGGAAAGCAATATCACACTTTGCTCTCCCTAGTTCAGCTCAGACCATGTCATGCTTGTGTAGTTGAGACAAGCCCCTGACATTCCAAGCTATCATGGTTGGGTGTTCAACCATTTGCACTTTGGGGGGCTGTATTGCCGCCCGCCTGTGCATTTGAACTTTCGGACTCCTGTGCCTTGTATCTGTTGTCCTGGTGGTTTGCTCTCTTTGTCTTTGAGTTATTCTGACTTCTCGTCTGCCTGGGACTTACTGTCCTTCTTGGGTTCACGAATCCAGCATCTTCATTTACCACAGGTTGCTCTTGAGTAACAGGTCTTTGTTCCACATTTTGTCGAGCAGGCTAAGTGCCAGTGACAATAGGTGGAACTTCAGGGATAGGCGAAGCAGCGATCACTGTCTCCTTTGCTTGAATTTTCTCAGGTTGCAGCGCCGGCCTGCAAAGAGCTTTATCGTGTCCAAACGTTCCACAATGTGGGCATTTCTCGGGCACCCACTCATAATCCACTTGGACAGAGTAGTCGTTGCCTTTGTCAGTTTGAAGCTTGACTGATTTTGGAAACGACGATTTGGCTGACATGAGAACATTGACTCTGGCGAAGTCGATTCTGACCTTAGCCTTCGTCTGTCTGTCAAGGCATTGAGGTTTACCCAGATACGAGGCGATCCGAGCAATCATCTTTTTGCTCCACAATTCAAGTGGAAGATTTTGAAGTTTCAGCCAAACTGGGACAGATGCGAGCTTTTCTTGCTCCAGCGGCTCCCCTTTTTCCCATCTTTTGAGAATCATCGGCTTCCCTTTAACATACCACGGACCGCCTTCAAGCGCATTGTTCATATTCGTCTCATTCTGAAACTTGATAATGAAGATGTCGCTTGCTCTCCCCATCACCTCCATTGCTCCTTCTGGATGCCATGTTTTGGTTAGATGGTCCTGCAGGGTTGCTATATGGGGTCTGAACCCGATGATGTAGCCCGCCAAAGTGTTCTTCCACAAGTTCGCTATGGAATCGACTTCCTCCTGTGCGATGATTATCGTGTCATCTTCAACCACGATTTCCTCCTGCGTGATTCTTGTATTGATGTCTCCAACAAGGACTTTTGTGAGAGCCGCCCATTCCTTAGTCGTCTCCGCCACGCGAACCTAATCCGTATTGGGTGGGTGAGGTTGTCGTCCCCCTCGAGCATTAGGGGTTCTTCGATCTCCCCCTGCGCCGCCCCTCGCAGGCATTGTGCCGTTTTTTGCTTTTATATAGTTCATGATTGAACCCAAAGAATACCATTTTAAGAACTACTTGATCAATGTAACTATGCCAGAACTATTTTTTAACACAAATATTTTGATTCATTTGATTAAACTGTGATTATAATAACAAAAGATTGGATTAATGTTGGATATATAAATGGATGAAAACACCAAGTTTGATGGGTTTCACTACCTCTACGTATCATTAACTTTATCTCTTTCTCTACACCATAATAAGTACGAACACATATATGTTGAGCCAGGTTACCCTTTTGGTGTAGGAATTAAAATAGGATATATATTACTCTAAACTCATTGTCTCTTTACTTAGATATCATTTATCTATCACCTCATAAAAAACATACTAAAAGTTCCCAGTAGGGGTTTAACAATGATCAAATGACATCCTATATCTTAGGTTCAAAGTTCTTCACGTCTAAGATCCTGATAATCATGAAAATAGTTAACCAAACAAGACTTGTAACAAATAAAATGTGTGATCCATTATAAGTGATGTCCATACACACACAATAGTAGTAAAAAAGAGAAAAAATAGGTAGCGGGGATACTCCCCCCACCCAAGAGAGAGGACTACTCACTCATGGCAAAAATAACAAATACAACAAGGGAAAAGAGAGAGAATGTCGTCATCACATTAGAAGTTGGAATAGCAACCCTGGTGTGCAAAAGTGGTACTTAAAACTTGAAGATGAAGGCATTAAACAAGCAACAAGAACATCCCTTGACATTATTTAGAGGTGAACTAGAAGTCATTGATCTCCCTTCCTTGTGAACTAGATCTACTACTATGGGTACAAAGCAGGTGAATGATTATGGTAGATCCTCCAACAATATTACACGGGCACACCCTTGCGGGTTGTGTCTGTTTTGGTATACCAAACCAAGTTTGGGATTCCCTAAGTGGAGAAATACGTCTTGGGTATGACTTCCATTGAATATAGGGCCTTGGAGTCTTTGTGGAGGAAGAGATATCATTGGTTGGTCAACCGATTGAAAATTGGGGATGGATGTTGATGAGTTATTTTGGCAGTTTTTCGCCACCCAACACAAATCCTTTTCCATTGAGGACATGACCTTGTGTTTATAGGAAATTATTGGATTTTTAAACACACCCAACCATCTTGAAAGTAAGTGGTTGGCTTCCATGAATGTGAAGAGGAAAATGCATTAGGAAGATGATGGGTCTTGTGGCATTATGTATTTCAATCGGTAAAAGAAAGGACATGAGTCCCATTGGTAGGTGCACATAGAGTGTTTGTTAGTTGGGCTTATATAATTCATATCTTAAAATAGGTAGGACTCCCATTGGAGGTTTGTGTATATGTGGACAAAGCTTTCCTTCCAAACAATAGGAATTTTTTTCAGTGATAAAATTTTATTATAAGACGAGTGTAGGGCACTAAATAGTGAAAACACGTAGAGTCTTTGTTGGTTGGAAGCTTCATGAGTCTATAGATTTGTTGGTTGATGAATAAAGAGGTGCACATGAGTTTATATCAGTTTCCGACTAATAGAATGATAGGGTTGAGACAACATATGATAAGTTGGAGGATGCAAACTCACCCCGGGTGGGACCACCATCTCCTATGTTGGTACATAATATATGAAACTCAAACATACCATGGAAGTCAAAGAATTGTATCATATACTAATTAATATAAAATAAAGAAAAATTAAAGGTAGTTCTAAAGTAAATTGAGAAGAGATGGGCTACGATTCGAAGCTTCCTAAATAAACATTAGTAGAAGTCGACTCAGTGCTCAAGACCTTGAAGATGGAGGCAATCTCAAAACTTGTGATCTGCACTGGCTGTAAAAGGTTTGGGCACAAAGAAACTTCGTGTCCTCTAAAGTCAAGGAGACCTCCGTCGGAAAAAGACCTGCAGGTGCGGCTGGGTAAGTCTCCAGGTGTTCGAGACAATGCCAAAGGGTCCTCCAAGGAGTAATCCAAGGAGGAGAAGGGGAAGAAGACTGTCAGCCAGGCGGAGGTCCTTGCGGCCACCCCAGATGCAGTGGATGAAGAGTTGCAAGACTCCATTTCTCAACAGGTGAGAGATGTGTTTCTTTCAATGACTTTTGAGCTCCACTCTCAATCTCAGGCGAATCTCTATTTCTTGGAGCCGGAGATGCTTGGATCCTCTCCGGCTTTCAACGTCGGGAATCTCAACCTAGAGTGGGAGCTGGAACTGAGCAGACTGAGAAAGGGTGCATCATGTTCCTCTTCCTGGCAGGTCGATAAGATTTGGAATAGTAGTGGTCAATTTTCTACTGAGCTCCAATAGGAGAAGGTTAATCTGTTTGGAAACGAAAGTGACTCCAATACGGATTCAAACTCAACACTTTATTTTAACCCCTGGGAAGCCGACTCACTAGATTTCAGTAAGTTTAGGCTGAGCAGAAGGAAAAAATCGCCAAAGAAGAAAAAGGGTGGAGGATAGTTTTTTACCCCAATCCTTGAGTTCCTTTTTTTCTATCTGAGTGTGTATAAGTTTCCAAGGCTCTGTGCTGTTGTCTGATTGCGTGGAGATTAAATCTGTTTTCTTCCTTCTTCTACTTTTAGTGAGTGAGGTTAATGCAGGGAGAATGGGAGTCAGGTTCCTGTTTCTAGCTATTGATGCAATACAACTTGCCAAAGTTTCTTCTATGATTCAGCTTGGTACAATAGGATGATGCTAAAGATAATCTTAATCCTTAGCATTAGCAGTTTGACTAATATCAGATTGATGCCAACAAGGGAGTTTTGAGTATTGACTTCAGCTGATTTTCTCCACTCTAACAGTATAGTCTACACAGTTTGTGGGTGCACATAATGAGAGTGGAGCTCCTCTACTGTTTAGATGGAGTTATTGGTTTTATTTTGTATGGAGATTTCCCTGATGTCTCTCCTTCTATATCTTTCTTTCTTTTTCGGGTCTTTTGTATAAGGCTTTTATTTATTTTGTTTGTCTTGGTAATCCTCTCCTGAGGGTTAAGGGGTGCGCATATGTTTGTCCTAAAGTTTTGGAATCAATAACAACAAAGTTTTTTTGCCGACCTAAAAAAAGTAAATTGAGAAGAAAGAATGTGAAACTAATATGAAATGAAGCTAAAACTAGGATGAATATGCATTCGTCAATGAAATCCAACATTCTCCAGATATACCATATTGTTAAGCAAATAATTTGCAAAACACATTGAACCATTTCTTGTCAATGCCTCCCAACATCACTCTTATGAATATGTATTACAAGGATTTATCACATCTAGTGATATCTTATGTAGTATCTTTACATGGGTCACAATTCATGGCTTTTTTCCAAGTTTTGGTTGTAGAATACAAGGCATGAGTCATCATATTTGATCAAGTGACCTACCATGTGAAGTACATCATCACCATAATTATAATGCCATCATATTCAACACCTATCATGCATTTGTAAATGAGGCGCACAAAAATATCTTCAATGAAAACCCAAATTCCCTTCTCCTTCCTACCAAAACAGCCATATGGCTTCCTTCCAATAGTTCACTATTCCACCTCCACCTTTCAAATGCAAACTAAACCTGCCATGGTCGTTGTAGTGGTTGGAAATTATCCGTCATAAATGGAATCACACCCTCATCCTCATAGAATTGAAATCACCATCAATATCTTGGTTTCTGGTGCTCCATGCGTCCTTCTTCCTATATTCCTTATGCATATTTTGATTTTCATTCTAAATTGACCATTTCATCTTCCTTTGCATTGCATCCTTCAAATCTTTATAATTTTTTTCTTAAGACCAATTGTAGTGAGAACAAACAATTGAAATGTTTACTATTACATTTAAATACTTGAGAGGAAGATCACAATAAAAAGAAGACCTAACAAGGAAGAATGATTTTATATGTATAGTTCTTCATATGTATTTCTAGTTATTAATGTTAACGAGACAATAGAAAAAAGGGAACCTTCCTTCCTTTCTTAAATGATAATATATATATGTGGAATTAAGAGACGTAATTTCTAAACTCCTATTATGATGGAGACTTCTAACTATTTATTTTTTTGACAATAAACTTATTGCAGTGGATGTGATGCACAATTATTTAAACTAATTTATGTAACTCCTATACCTTTAATTGACAAAGATCATTGAAACTAGTCAAATCATGTCTTGGAATTATTGGTGTCCACTAAGTCCTCCAAAAATGTATTTCTCAAGCCCAAGAAGTCCCTTAAGAATTCACAAGTTTAGGCTAATGTTGTGCACAATAGTACTAGCATGGATAGTTTGTAAGTGATTTAATGTGAGTGATAATTCCAAGAATGAAATTTGTATTTATGTCATAAATAGATAGTTTGAAAAGAGTAATCTCAAATACAAATAAAATTTTTAGTGTTCCATTGAACTTACAAACCAAATTCCAAACTTTAAAAGTACCATAGCATGGTCAGATAGGAGAAATTCCATAGTCGAATGACCTAAATGGAATTCTTTATGTTTGTTAGAAACTCAAGTAATGAATGAAAGATTAAAAAAATCCAGCATAAGTTTGAAAAGGGTGAATTACCAATTCGTTAACCTTATAAAATCATATAAGGTTGGTATGTTTTCAACCCCAACTCTCCAAGAAAGTGTTGTTTTCTACTGTGACGTTAAGGATTGCAAATATTTGTCATTTCTTAGACAAATCTTCTATTTTATATAAGATGACAAATAGTCTTCACAAGCCCATCGAGTATATGTGCATCCTGATCAAATTCAATATTCCAAAGTTGTGGCACGTGAAAACAAGGATGATATTATGTACTCTGCCTAAATTTCCAAATGTAATTATTAGTAAGAGAACATTTTTTGTTTAGTAGTTGAGTATAATATCATCTGACTCCACATGAAACAAAACAAAATTAATACTTCCTTAATGAAAATTAGAAAAAGCTCAATAAATAGAAGTAGCACAATTGATATTTTTAATCCACATGTTATCAAATTTATCAGGCAATGCATCCCCATGGAAGAAACATTACCTATCTAAGGACAATGCATACCAGTTTGGGATGCATTTGACTCTAACATGATCCATCCAAGACACACTATTTATATTACAAAACAATTTCTTCTTAAATATTTTATATTTCTTAACACCACTACATGTATATCCCTCGACAAAGTCATCCAGGATGGACAAGTTGAATTCATATCATCTATTTGTCTTTCACTCAATGTAATTCTTCCATTAGATCATGGGAAACTTGTAAAAAATGTCTATTTTCGCTCATCACCACTCATATATTCCTATAAAATGCCATATTATGTCACTAATTAACAGATGTCACCTTCTCTGAGTATTTTTACACATATATATTAAAATTAAAAGAGCCAACCAATCATTAGAATGATATATAGCTAATGATTTATTAAATTTAGTATTCAAATGTATTAACTTATAATGGTTCTAAAATTGTGATAAGATTATTGTATTACTTATATAGCATGCATTGCTTGATTTAAAAGTTACGTAAAAATAGGCAAATAAGATAATGCTAAATGAATATATTGGAAAGAATTTTAGATTATGACAACTACAACAAATATAATTGTACAACACAACTTCTAAATTTCATATTTGTTTTATACAAGTTCTTAAAATAACTAAGCATCCAATATTTTTTATAATTAGTTGTCATGTAAGTAAATATATAATTATAAAAAAGACAATAATGTGTTAAAATTCAAATTGATTTGAGGCAAGATTATACAATTACTTACATAACATGGCATTATTGAGTAATATAGTAGATAGAGGTAAGGATCAATCCATCTTTGTCCACTAATGATAACAATGTGTCCCATTATTGCTTATGGTTATTTTGGCTTCAAAAGTGTCCTAAATCGGGAGGCATTGTCTTTAGACGGGGAATTTGTTGGAGAGACATTGTCGTAGATATTTGTTACTTCCGTGATTATAGTGGTTGGGTGCTAAATAGCGTTTCTATAAGCGAGGCAAGGTATTTCAAAATTTTAGCCTAGAAAAACAAATAAATAAGCTCAGTCCTCCTCATTTCTCTTTTCCCTCCTATATGCCTTTGGCAACAAACTGCCACGAGAGGATTCTCCCTTGTGGAGCATGTACATGTGGTGGAGCTAGCAGACTCATATAAAGAAAGAACTTAATTTTCTAGACGCGCGGAGACGTTTCGCATGCATTTGACACTTTGTAAAACCATCCCTGCCAGCGCCAGACATAATAAGTAAATTTTCATTTTTTAAGGAGAATAAAAGAGAAAAGTACTACAAAATGAATATATTATTTTGTCTCTAACATTCACATAATGAATCTTCAGACAAAATAAAATCATTATATTCCCTTTAAAAGTATATTTGAACAAGACCAATGTCAAAATACTTTTGAGTAAACAAAAATATAAAATAACAAATGAGTATTGTTTGTATCTTTTTTCTACTACCTAGGTCATGTGAATAATAAAAAATTATCACAAATCATAACATAATGCACCCAATATTTATAATAAAGCATCCAATTATGGTGTTACTATGTCCAATGATGGTGTTAATGAGTCAATTCTTTAAGTATGCACATAATAGTAAATTAACACAACCCTTGACATGATACGCCTAACATTTATAGTAAAATGCTCAATTGTGGTGTTAAATCGCCTAATTAAGGTGACGATAAGTCCAGTTCTTAGGGTATGCGCATAATAGCAAATTAGCAAAAATCTTAACATAATGCAATATATTTGTAGTAAAATGCCAAATTATGGTGTTTGTACGCCCACATAATAGAAAATTCACACAAATCTTGTATAATGTGCCCAATATTTATAGTAAAATACCAAATTATGACGCCAATGGGCCTAGTTCTTAGGGTATGTGCATAATCGTAAATGAACACATATCTTAACATAGTGCGCTAAGTATTTATTGTAAACACATATTATGGTGCTAATGCGTTGAATTATGGTACTAATGTGTCCAACTCTTGAGTAAGAGCATAATAGAAAATTAATATAAATCTTAACATAATACACCTAATTCTTAGTGTATGCATATCCTACCTGATGAATACAAATCTTAACATAATGCGCCGAATAGTAGTAGTAAAACTCTAAACTGTGGTGCTAATACGCCCAACAATTGTGTTAATTGTCCAATTCTTAGGATATGCACATAATAGAAAATTAATTGACATATGCATCTAATTAATTTTTTGAAAATATATCAACATTAGTATTGTTATAGTGTATTTTCTATAAGAAGTCTAATAATTTTATTTTATCAAAAATTCATTACAGCTTGAAAGTTATAATAATAATAATATTTTTGTCCCCTATTTTAATTTACTAATAATGTAAATAATATCCATTTTAATATTTTATATATGGATTTTTTTTCTTGTTGACATATATTTTCGTAGGAATTTACTGATTTTTATTTTGTCAAAAAATTCTTATAAATTTAGTGTTATACGCAAAATAATTTTTTCTCTCTATTATCTTTTTTGAACATCATGTTATGTGGAAAACAAACCACCCCATGTGTGGCATTTGGGGGAAACCACCCAACTTCCGGATTCAAACACGCATGAGGGAGAGTGGGCCCGTTCCACTATGATTTCCGATGAAAAAAGGCCAAACGTGGAAGAGATTGTATGGCTCTGTTAGTCCCTATGAGATTCTCTTTTGTTAAGCCCTCATGACTACGAAGCAGCAATTAATAAAGCCTAATAGCGGAACCCTTCGGAAAGTATCGACATATATATTCTAAAGAGTAAGTTCATGTTCTACCTGCTCTTGTTAATAGTGGGCTGAGCTACATTCCCAATCTCATAGCTTTTCCAGGAACTACACTATATATAGCTAACACAATATTCAAGTATAGTTCACCTCATTATCCAAAGGTACCCAGTAGTATAGAAGAATGGTTGCATTGAAGATCCATCATGCATGCCTCATCATCTGCTTCATCTTTCTCATCTTTACAAGCCAAATTCTTTCTGCCGAAGGAAGGTCCCTTAGGGGTTACAAGATGGCGGTTGGGAGTGGCAAAAATGTCAAGGTCTTCCCAGACATGATGCCGATAGATTTGTATACCGTGAACAAGGAAACGGTGGTTGTTGACTTCCACCCTACAGATCCCGGTAACAGCCCAGGTGTTGGCCATCATCATTGAGCAAGTTGGATATGTGGTCGGACTGGCCGTAGAAGAATGGAAGAATGGTGGAGCATCCATGCATGACCTTGCAAAGGGTGTGCACTCTTCCCAATATAGATTCTTATGTCTTCTTTCCTTATGCATCTATGAACTTGTAGCTTGTATTCACCAATAAATACCAAGTTGATTAATAAATATTTGACTCATGACATACTTGTGCTTGTTACTTATGATCAAATTTATCCAAGTGTCCTACATTGCATAAATGATTGGGTAAAACTCTAACCAAAAGTCCAATACAGTCCCCTATGGAATCACGTAATTAAATAATGGTTATGAATATTTGTGTATCATAAGTTGTATTCTACCCTCCGGGACTTGTGACTAGCGGCAAATCTAAAGGGGGCAAGCAGGTGCACGCACCCATTTCAAGTTTTAGATTTTTAAAAGATATTTATAATTTATATTTAACATGATATCACAACTAATATCTATTATAAGTGTTATCCACAAGACACGTTTGTACATCTTCTGTCATAATTTACCAATTTTTTCAACAAATAATATTATTGCAAATGTGATATAAGTAACAAAACACAAATAGAAATACATTCAAATTAAGACAACTTTTATATAAATGCATACTGTTTTCTTATTTTTATAAATAAATCTTGCTGTTTTTTAACTTATATTAATAAATATAATAACAATTACATCACAAAGATATACATTAATATTAATTTGAATAACTAAAAACTCCGTAATTAGTTTTTAAAATTCAACCATATAGATTGAAAAAGCATTATTTCTTTTACCTTCTCACAAAAAATCATTACAATCGGATGTTGTTTACACGTCCATATGTACAATATACACTTTTTACATCCAATGATCAGCCTGAAAATCAATATAGACACTACAACAAATGTTACATTTCACGGCATTATATTTCGGCATTTTCTAAACAAGTTGTCGGTAATACAATTTGCGGGTTTTTTTATCACCGCATTATCCCAACTGCTCGCGCGTTCTCTTTCTTCTTTCCCCTTCTCTCGCGCGTTCCTCTCTTGTGCTCCCCCGACGACGCCGGCCGACCCCCCTTCTCCCGCTTGCGCCGTTCGTGATAACTCTCCTAGCCGCACGCAACCTTTCTTCCAGTCTCTACACGGCTCTCCACTCCCGCCGAATTCCTCTCTCACGATCTCCCCCCTCTTCTCCACCATGGCTCGCGTCTCTGGGATCCAACCCCCACCACGGCTTCAGATCTGGCACCACATTTAGGAAGGAGAGGGTGTCTCCTCGTGAAGATCGTCTCCAGAAAAATAGGTTCGTCCTCTTCTTCTTCTTCCCCCGACCCCTTCTTCCTCGCTTTGCTTAACCCCTTCTTCCGTGGTTCTGATGAAAATCAGTTCGTTGAGTTGCAAGCAAACGTTGAGTTCATTGAGTTGCAAGGACACGTTGTTCCAAATGAAATAGACTATCCCCTCACCATCCTCTCGCCCTACTGAAGGTTTCCCAAATTTGATGGGACTCCATGTCCTGAACTCCCCGATCGGTGAGAGTTCTTCCTCTCCTCTCTTGTTTCCCACTCTGGTTAGAAATCTGGCCCCTCACGACCACCACCAATATAAGTGTGGCTCCTAAAACCACACACGCCATCCCTAAAACCCAAAGAAGTCATCGTTTCACCATCCTTTTCTCCCGAACTCAGCCAACCTTCTCCACTTACCTAGTTTGACCATCTCAGGATCACCTTGGTACTTCTTCTATCCTCGAGCCCTGTTGTGTGTTGTAAGATTTTTATGGAGACATATACAAGCTTTTCTGGCCTTTTGTTTGCATGGAATCAAGGTATCTCTTGAGTTCCTGGTTTTCCCCCTTCTTGAGGGTCGTTTCACCCATGGTCTTCTCTACCAACTTCGTGGCTTGAATAAGATATTTGAGAACTTGATTTCTCTCAGTTCTGGTGTTTTGTAATCTCTGTCAAGATTCCCCTGTTCTCCAACTGTTGTTCTTCGGGGGTGGGGTTATATTGCATTTTTGACCACCGTGAGACCCAAGTTTGGGCTCATCAGGTTCATATGGCCTTTTGGAAGGTGCCCAACACCTCGGTTTCCAACAATATAAATTAGATCTAAGTTTTTTATTCCTCTAATCATGTTGTTCCTTACTGGTCTTTGCTGAATCGACAGAAGAACATAACTCCTTGACATGAGAATTAAGCATTGTTCCTTCTTGTTGGTGAGGTGAGATCCAAGTAGATTCAAGGAAAATAAATAAGAGAGGATATCCGAGAAAAGAATTAATTGAATGTGTGTCACATTCCATTTACTAATAACTGACAATACTGTTATGATTGAATATTTTTCATATATGCTTGAATTAGTTACTATGTTGTTAGAATATGTTTATTATCTTGATTTTAACTACTTAACATGAAACCTATTTGGTAAAACTCAATTACAAGTTAACTTTGATGTATGTTCTACAGTGTGCTTCTTACATACAACTTTTAATGTTGAAGCTTTAGTAGCTGTAATAATAGTTTAGGTTTTATGGTCATATATCCTATGGTTCTCATTTTTGTGACTATAACATATCTTCCTAGTCTGGATGGCAGAGAATCACAAGCGTGAAAAATTATGTAACTATCCCTAGTGTTTAATTTATTTCATTTTACTATATTACTTATAATAAGATGTATTACAGATGCAATTTAGTGATCTTTGATATGTTAATAAATACACTATCTCATGGTAAACAAGAACCATTATTTGATCTAAATGAATGCCTTTTTGTTAATTGTTTCATTATCATAAATCAAAACTACTTCATATTAAATTATTCAATAGACTCGTAAGGTTACCTACAAATTTACTTTATGTTCAATATGCCTAATTTATTGCTGATACATGTTTATCCTATATCGAGATGGAGTTTTATACCCGCTGTGATATATATGAGTCTTTTTTATTGTATATTATTTTAAATAAAATTTCATGTGTAGAGAGGTCACAACAAAGAATGTGCAAATAGAATAACTTAATTAAATTTGTTCATGTACTCCTACTTTTCCTTGATGGGGTATTCTATTAAGCTTCTTCTTTTATGTGCATATAATCGGATGTAAACTAAACCATATATAAATATTAAGATTGGATTTGTTTTGATAAATCAAATGAGATTAGGTTGATCTTATAAATAACTATGGTGATTTATGAATAAATATGTGAATTTTATCAAATGTAAAGGTTTGAATACGAGAATTTGATGAAAATAAAAAAATGTAAATGTAAATATTGGTAAGGAGAAATTTTTTAGTACCACATTTCTATGATTAAAATACATAAATTTATCGGTTATTATTAAATAATACACAATATTACACAAAAAATAATGTGATTTTCAATCCCTAAATTCAACAGGGCCTTGATGGATGAGGTGGGTCTACAATAGCCACTGTTTCCAGTAGCACTAAAGAAGCAGAGTTTGTAAGGAGTTGTGATATGGAAGAGAGTTATTAAACATGACCTGATCTTGGAATTAGGTGCACAAAAGTGCAACATCATGACATATAACGATGTAAAATTGTGATAGTAAAATTCTATTGAATCTAGTTTATAGAAGGTCTCTGGGGAGATCCAACACTAGAACCATCCATGAGAGGATTGTGTGTAGGAGTAAAGGACCTACTTACCTTAGGGTAATAGATATCATTCTAAAGGATCACTAAATAGATCTCCAAAATAGGGATGACAATAGAAAGTTTCATTTTATAAAAATGTATTCAACTTAATTTAACTCAGTGCAGTACAACTCACATGACTCATAATTTAACTCAGTGAAGAAAAACTAGAAAACTGAAATAAAGTTCAAAAACATTGTGTCATTTGACTACTGAGGTAGATCTGGGTTTTTGTAGTAACTAGCTATGACGGTGGGTAGAGGCGGGTAGGTGAACCAACATAAAATTGTGAATTCAGTAACAATCTTGACAAAAGCTAAGAAAAATGCATGAAGGTAGTACAAGTAAAACCCATTCTCTAACACTCTGCAAGCAGATTAATAGGTGGGCTTTTTCGTTGTTTGGTCAGTTCAAAACCACATGAAATTTTATCTCCAAACTCAACCCAATCAAACTTATCCATCATGTGTAGCATTGAACTAATAATTATAGTCTTAGTTTTTTTGAGAACTTATCCATCATGTGTAGTATTAAACTAATAATTAACCAACAACATTATTTTGCCAAATACTCTATTGGTTATGTCATGTCATCTCTTAGTGATGTTATCATAGTTCCTTTCTCTCTTGCAGTTCATTCACCTTAGTAAACTTGATAGAGTTGTGCAATATATAAGTTCTTAAAGATAATAATCATGATGTTTTCTATCAATATTCTACAATCAGCTATGACTCCTCTATACAGCTAAAAAATTGAGCAAAGAGAGTCTTTCTTTTGATACAACTCACAAATTTAACAGTGAAGAACACATTGGGCTTCTTGAAAAGAGAGCCTCCATTCCATAATCTGAAGATGTAACAAACCTTGCTATTATATGAGAAGAACTCAAGGACAGAGGATCCTGAGTTGGGAACTCAGTATAAAAAGAGAAATGGAAACCTGAACTTCAAAGAAAGCATAAACACAAGTTGTTAATCATCAATATTCATTAATAATATAAAAGAAACATATTTCCTTGGATTTCAATCCTGATATTTTTAGCTTATGCATTCAAAAGCACCAGGAAAATGCTGACAACTTTGAAACAGGTCATAAACAAATCTGAAGAAAAGATGAGCTTCAAATAATAAATTTCCAACCAAAAATGATTAACTGATAGCCTTCATGATTACAACAATTTGATGAACAAACATTATGCAAAATAGAACATGCTTTTAAAGGATAAGAATTAAATATAACTTGGTGTTGTCATAATTCATTCAAAAGAACTAGAATCTAAAATAAAATACAATCCATAATTGAAAAAAAAAAGATATAGATTTTTACTTAAAGTGCATGCATCATATGAAATATGTAGCTTGATCTTTGAAACAAACTTTCAAGAGAAAGACTCAATTGCAGCATATTTCTGTAGTTCGAATAAAGAAGTCCATATAGATCATTTTTGACACATTTCCAAAGATCTAATCAACTTTTATTTTCATGGGCCTTTAATTATTTTTCCCACCACCAATGAGTATTGATTCTTATTGACGTCTAGCTTGTACTTTTTAGTTTCTTTTTCTTGCATGGATATAATTTTACATGTGGTTAGTCCTTAAAGAAGTACTTCTATTCATATCTATCAGTTTAGATTCGACGATATAAAGTTTTGTCCACACAAATATAAGGTCAAACATGTTGGTTATACGTACATACAAATACGACATTTAATCTCATTGATTGAGGGGCATATTATTTGTATTGTGTGTGTGAGTGTGAGTGTGTGTTGGGGGGGTGTAGTCCAGCCATGGCTCATTTGGAAGGGTAAAGAGCCATTGGCTACTTTCAGTAAAAGTAGATATGAATATATCAAACTGATATCTGCTTGCACACAAGACCATTGATTATTTGTTCCTAGTAGTTTTAGTTGTAACACAATGTAGAGTAAAATTATATCTATCCTGAATAGAGCTCAAAAGCATATAGATAATTTGGAGCCGGGCTTTATGCAACATATAGAAATGGCCTCAGCTAAAGGATACATGAGTATCATTGAATATAATTAGAAGTTGGTTATTGAAGTTGTTCTCCAACTGCTTAATGCTTGAGACAACCATAAATTGTAATGCAATAGAAAGAATCAAATTCTTTAATTTTACAATAAAACTAAAATAAAGAATGATCTAAGAAAAATTTAATGAAGATTAGGCATAGGGAAAAAGTCAAATAAACTATCTGAATCCAATTGCCACCCCTTAAAAATCTCTCTACAGACGAGTTGTTCATGTTGGCAAGTATTTTTTCTTTATTGCATGAGCTAGATAAGACCCTTAGCAACAAGGATCAAAACCCATTACCTTAGAAAAATTACCTAAATCATTGTTCCCTTATGCATTACTACATCATCAAGTAACAACCAGTCGTCATTAGGCACTCCAAGGTTGGATATATGCATACAATTTGGAGCACTATACAATTTTTTACAACAAGTGTACAGCCATAACAGAACACAATTAACTAACCTTGTTGACAATTCGAGATACATTTAAACTACATACTCTAAATGTGGATTTGAAGCAAAATTTTTTAGTTTATAGGCCTATCAATTTGTTATTCTAGCTCCCATATTTTCCAAATATCATTTTCAAGCTAGATTATGTCAATATTGCAAAGGAATTGTTATCTAGTCTCCAAATATTGGTAAGGAAAAACATCTTACCAACATGAAACCTATTTGGTAAAACTCAATTACAAGTGAACTTTGATGTATGTTCTACAGTGTGCTTCTTACATACATCTTTTAATGTTGAAGCTTTAGTAGTTGTAATAATAGTTTAGGTTTTATGGTCATATCTCCTATGGTTCTCATTTTTGTGACTATAACATATCTTCCTAGTTTGGATGGCAGAGAATCACAAGCGTGACAAATTATGTAACTATCCCTAGTGTTTAATTTATTTCATTTTACTATATTACTTCAATTTAGTGATCTTTGATATGTTAATAAATACACATTATCTCATGGTAAATAAGAACCACTATTTGATCTAAATGAATGCCTTTTTGTTAATTGTTTCATTATCATAAATCAAAACTACTTCATATTAAATTATTCAATAGACTCGTAAGGTTACCTACAAATTTACTTTATGTTTAATATGCCTAATTTATTGTTGATACATGTTTATCCTAGATCGAGATGGAGTTTTATACCCACTGTGATATATATGCGTCTTTTTTATTGTATATTATTTTAAATAAAATTTCATGTGTAGAGAGGTCACAACAAAGAATGTGCAAATAGAATAACTTAATTAAATTTGTCCATGTACTCTTACTTTTCCTTGATGGGGTATTCTATTAAGATTCTTCTTTTATGTGCATATAATCGGATGTAAACTAAACCATATATAAATATTAAGATTGGATTTGTTTTAATAAATAAAATGAGATTAGGTTGATCATATAAATAACTATGGTGATTTATGAATAAATATGTGAATTTTATCAAATGTAAAGGTTTGAATACGAGAATTTGATGAAAATAAAAAAATGTAAATGTTTTCATCTTTACTTTCTTAACCATTTTTTCGAAGTAATGTCATTTGATTTTTAAATCAAAACTTAAGCTTAGGAATTTATTCTATTGATCGTAATTTATGTTAATTTATTAGGGTGATTATCTCATTATTTGTTCCGGTTCTTTAGTCATTCAATAAGCATACTGCTTGAGACTGTGAAAAGAGAGCATTGCATCACACCCTTCGTTTTCCTAGACTTCAATGACCTTGGTAAGGTCATGGTTTATGCACTATGTTTGGTTCCGTTTCTCCTCGTCAATGATGCTAAGGTCTTGGTTTATGCACTATGTCCCTGTGACAATCGCACGTCCGACTAGGTGCGAGGTATATATCATAATGTCAATTCTAGTATAATCACAATGCCTATCGCAAAGACAATAGCAGGACAAGTTTGGGATAATGATCACGTCATTGGTGCATATTCGAGGCAAGCAATCAATAACGTCTTATCAAAGTATGGCATCCAAGATATCCATTCATCTCTTATTTCTTAACTGGTTGATCTAAACAATCGCTGGAATTCCTCCACCATTGATCGTTATTTCCTTAGATGACGATGAAAATGTTTGTTTTTGAAGGCGTCACTGTCACTACCACTAGCTGGGCTCTGAAGGTGTTTGGTTGGCTTGGATCCGTTCAATCTCCTGTTCTAGGTATGATTGACTCGCACCTCTGAATCTGTTGCTAGTTTCATTGCAATGTTGTAATCCTTAATAGTGGATAGATATGGCATGTTATGTGTACGTTGATTTGTACAATCTATGCTAATTGCTAATGTATTAGTCGATCCTATGTATTAGCTCCTTTTCTGTTTACTTTTTCTCCTTTGTTGCTGATCTGTGCTAATTGGTATTTGCCACTTGGTACTTGTAATTTGTATTTGCTTACATCTATTTAAAATTTCATTCTTATACTTGATATCTGTAGTCTCTTTAGACTCTACGAGCTGGGCTTCGAGGGAAGCAACAACAGTGCTGGTGACTTACTGGTATGATTCACTTGCACCTCCAATATGTGTTTTTTCATTACTGCTCCGTTCTAAGTATTGTCGATCTTGTTTTATTTATTGCTGATATGTTCTAACTAAACTGATTGTATGGGTATATTGTTGTACTTAACTTTATCTATAAGTTTTACTAATTAAATTGATATGTTGTACATATTTATAAGTTTATTCTAATTAAACTGATCTGTTCTAAGTATTGTTGTTCTAATTTTGGTATATAATGTTGTTTGTATTTTTTGTATGGTGTAAGTACACACTATCTACTATCATTTGTGTAAATACATGTTGTCCCAGTATGCCACTTAAAAATCAGCAATTATTTTTTCAGTTAATATGGATATGTATTGTTTATCGGTACAAGTAAATTTTGGTTCCAATCTGATGGATTGAAGTACCCTACAAATAATGCACCATTTGGAAATGTGGCTGGTGTGACCACTCATGGCAAGAATGATGAGGTGGTGACAAGAAGACTATACATATTTAGCCTTTCACACTCATAAATGTTTTACTGATATTACACCTGACTAACAAGTTGTCTATCTAGATAAAATGTTTGAGGGATTCTAATGGTAGTTTGCACCATAATATTTTATCTCCATATTTGCTGAAATATACAATATATGATAGGTTATATATTTTAAATTTTTTCTCTAATAACAATTCTCCCCGCTCAATATAGTGTATTGCGATTTTGATTTTTAAGCATTGGGTGGTTTATAATGAAAAGGAGCTCCATTCAACCCATGGAATTGAGTGAGTTTTATCTAAATTTTTTATGTCCGTTTACATATCAAAGTTTAGATAACTTGTTGTATGCTTACTTACCGTATACACTGAATTTTTATATGTACTCCAATTTTTTTCTGAGTGTTAATACTCACATGGTTTGATATTTATGTAATATTGACACAAAAATTATTGAGTAACCAATTTAAATGATTTTCTTAAAATCTAGAATTAATTGTAGCTCATTTCTTTGTAGGATTCAATGTCTGGAATAGATAAGAGTTGGATGAAAAATAAAAATGGGTTATCACCAGAATACAGAAATGGTGTTGAAAAATTTATTCAATTTGCATCTAGAAATGCGGAAGTTGATGGCTTAATACCTTGCCCTTGCATTAAATGTAACAACAGAAGTTGCAAGACAAAGGATGATGTGTCAGCTGATCTGATAGTGTATGGCATAATTGAGAGCTACACATGCTGGGTAGCCCATGGTGAACCAGGTCATGTCAATTATCAAAATGATAGTGATGACGTTGAGGATGATGCTGATGACGTTGCGGATGAGGCTGATGATATTGAGGGAATGATAAGGGATGGGCTAGGATTTCCTGATAACCATGTTCCAAACTTTGATAAAATGGATGGAGCTATGAAATTGATGAGTTGAGTGATGAACTTGCTAAATTTTGTAGGCTAGTGAAAGATGCGAAGGAACCACTTTATGATGGTTGTGATGAATACTCCAAGTTATCGTTCACCATGAAATTACTACAACTAAAGGGATTTCATGGAATGAGCAATAATCTCTTTAATAGTTTGATTGCATTGTTATCAAAGGCGTTCAAGGGTTGTCGATTGCCTAAATCTTTCTATGAAGTAAGAAAGTATATTACTGACCTGGGACTTGACTACATAAAGATAGATGTTTGTGAAAAACATTGCATGTTGTTTTGGAAGGATCAAAAGAAAGAAGATGTATGTTCAAAATGTGGCGCTAGCAGGTGGAAGTATACCTCTCTTGACAACACAACCAAAGACAAGACTAAAAAAAGGAAAAAAGTTAAGTTAGTAAAAACGGTTTCTGTTAAGACTCTATGGTACTTTCCACTAATACCAAGATTAAAACGACTGTACATGTGCTATCAAACAGCTTCAGAGATGAGATGGCATCAAGAAAAGCGCATAAATGATGGTAAACTAAGACACCCAACTGATGTCGAAGAGTGGAAAAGATTTGATGAGATGAATCCATCTTTTTCTAGAGACCCTCGCAATGTTAGGCTTGGATTGGCTTCTGATGGATTTAATCCATACGGGAACATGAGTCATTCTTATAGCATATGGCCCGTTATCCTTATTCCATATAATTTACCTCCATGGCTTTGTATGAAACAAGATTATCTTATTTTATCCTTGATCATTCCTGGGCCAAAGTCTCCTACATATAAGATTGATGTTTATTTACAACCATTGATCGAGGAGTTAAAGGAGTTGTGGGATGTAGGAGTTGAAGCTTATGATGCTGTATCAAAACAAAATTTTGAAATGCATGCGGCTCTATTATGGACAATTAATGATTTTCCTGCTTATGGATATTTGTCTGGATGGTCCACCCAAGGTGAGTTAGCATGCCCTTCTTGTCACAAGGATACTTGGTCTCTCAGATTGAAACATGGGGGAAAATTTTGTTATATGGGGCATCGTAGATTCTTACCACAAAATCATAGATGGCGGAGGAATGACCACATGTTTGATGGGAAACAAGAACCACGACCTTGTCCTCAAGAACTATCTGGAGAAGAAGCTTTGAGTCAACTACATGACATCTTTGAAACAAACCTGGGAAAGAGAAAGAAAAGAAGTTCAAAAGAAAAACCTTCTCATGCTTGGAAGAAAAAAAGCATTTTTTTTAACTTCCTTATTGGAAGAGTCTTCGTGTTTGCCATAATCTTGATGTAATGCATATTGAGAAGAATGTTTGTGATAGTTTAATTGGAACGATTATGGATATTGATGAGAAGACTAAGGATAATTCAAAAGCTCGCAAAGACTTAAAAGATATGAATATAAGGCAGGAGCTTCTCCCGTGTATTGTGAATGGAAAGCTAAAAGTCCCTATTCCATGTTTTACTTTAACATCTGAGGAAAAAAAGAGGTTTTGTGAATTCTTAAAAGAAATTAAATTTCCAGATGGGTTGTGCTCAAATATTTATAGATGTGTGAATGTTGATGAGCGTAGAATTTCTGGGTTGAAATCTCATGATTTTCATGTATTTTTACAAAAAATCCTTCCTCTTGCAACGCGTGGAATCTTTCCAAAGGATGTATCTAAGACATTAACGAAGCTTAGTATATCATTTAAAGAGTTGTGCTCTAAAGTTTTAACGGTAGAAGATCTGAAGAGGTTAGAAGATCATATTGTTGTTACACTATGTAAAATGGAGCATATATTTATACCATCATTCTTCGATGTAATGGTACACCTTCCCGTTCACCTAGCAAACCAAGCAATTCTTGGAGGCCCTGTGCAATATAGATGGATGTATCCAATTGAGAGGTGATTATGTTTTACATATTTTTTTTTACAAGTTTTTATGTTTTAAATTTTCCTTGTTTTGTAGGTTTCTCCGAACATTAAAGTCATATGTGCGGAATAAAAACTGAGTAGAAGGTTCAATAGCTGAGATGTATATCACCAATGAATGCTTGGTTTTTTGCTCAAGATACATGAAGGAGAATGAAACTATATTTAATCAGCCACGATACCATGACACTAGAGAGACAAAAATTTCATCTCAATATACAGTTTTCAAATATATCGGGAAAACATTATCTGTAGGCACAACCATTAGCCTTAGTGTTAATGAATGGAAGCAAGCTCATAAGTATGTTCTTGAAAATTCAGATGCAATATTACCGTTTATAAGGTAACTTATATTTATTTAGCTACATTTTTACTTGACTTGATTTTAAGTTTTCCAATTTTAAAATAAATATTTTTTTAGTGAGCACAAACAACTAATCCAAGATATGGGTGTCCACAATATTGAGGCGCACCATAAAAAGTACTTCTTTGAGTGGTTGGAGAGTCGGGTAAGCTTTTAAATTACTCTAAACTAATTTAAACTAAAAAAATAGACCATTGTGGTTAATGTGTATTTATTTATTATGATAGGTGGTTCAATTACATACACAAGGCAGAGTGAACGATGAATTTCTAAGTTTAGTTCGTGGTCCTAATAAAGAGGTGTTAACTTTTACAGGTCTAGACATAAATGGATTTCGATTCCATACTGAAGATCGTGATGATAGGTTAACAACACAAAACAGTGGTGTTCTTATTAAAGTAGACTCCACCAATGGACCTTTTATCTATTATGGTGTTTTGACTGAAATTTTAGAGTTGAGATACACAGGTGGAAGACAAGCTCATATTTTTAGGTGTGAGTGGTGGGACATGCATAATGAAGGAAGAGGATTTGAGCGAAACAAATATGGTCTTGTTAGTTTAAATACAAAATGCAAGTTGAAAACCAATGAACCGTTTATACTAGCATGCCAAGCAGAACAATTCTTTTATGTCCGTGACCTTTCCAAAAGTAATTATATTGTTGCTACTGAATCACCACCATGTGACTTGTACAACATGACACATGGAGATGAAGCTATTATTGATGATGAAAGTGCATTTCAAGAAAACACATCAAATTTGTCTACATCTTCATCATTCCCCTCGGATGCATTTGATGTTTCAAATTGGAAGAGGCATGATGTAGTGAAGTCTTTGTCCATGAAATCTGCAAAGAAAAAAGGATGGCTGGAAAAAGATGGAGACCATACATGGGAGACAATGAATTGAATTTATAATTTGTTAATATGTATTTTCTTTATAGACTTTGGTTAATTTAACTAATTTCTTTGTGAACATTGATGGATATCATTTCCCTTGTGTTATCTACCATAATGTGATTATAATTAGCAAATTATTATAAATGTTGCCTTTGATTGCTTCTTTTGATATTTTTTTGGATCATTACCCTTTTAAATATTCTGATGAGATACATGTAGGAAATATGGTCAATCTGTCTAGTACCCACAACCAATTTGCTGGTAATTATGAGATTCTAAAGGCTGGTCATTGTAGCAAGACCCAAAGTAAGTAATGTATGCTATATTTTTTAAATGTTTCAATTGAATCTCATGCGTATCTTGATAAATTTTAATTATGCAGATCAGTTAAAAAAGTAGAAATTTATACATAATTTTTTCCACTTAATAACTTCATCTTTGCAGAAAAATCTATTGATGAGATTGCACAAAAATGTGCACGCACGTTGATGGCTGGTCCATGGAATTCATCCAGCAACAATCCAAGTATAGTTTTAAAATAAATTAATATATGTCTATATGCATACAGTAGTATAAAATTATGTTCATGAAATGTAGCTAAAACTAGCAACAATATTCAAAACCCTCATCAAGTTGAAGATTTTGTTCTTGCAAAAGAAAAAAATGGGGCACCATCCCTTCCTCACATGGGAGCAAGTCCCATTCAAATTTCTCAAGACAAGAATGTGGATGCCCTGCATGATGGTTTTCTTCAACAGATTCAAACCTATAAGAACTTTTTGATGAGAAAGATGAGTGAAGGTCTATTAGTTGTTGACTTCTATATTTTAGTTTTAAGGAAGAAGTATGTGTTCTTTATGCTAAATTCTTCTTTTCTTTTTCTTTTAGAAACACTAGCCCTTGACAATTTGCAAAAACATTCACATATGTTGACGTCTGGTCCAAGAAATCTATCCACTCAGAATACTGGTGATAATTGGACTTTGTATGCTTACAATTAATACATAATACCTTTTGAGCATTATGTTTTAGCAATACTTGTGTACAATGCAGCCAACAATAGCCAAAAAAATTGTAATCTGCATCAACGTGAATGTTCTGTTGTTTCGGATGAAAAGATACGATCATCTCTACATGACAAGCAGTGCAAAGCTCCTCTAAATGTGCATGCTATAAAAGCTCAAGGTAACATTAAATCTGCGTTTTTATATGTATGTATATATATCATATATTTTTTGCAAATATTGATAAAGTTAAGAATGTATATCAGTTCAATATGAAGATGGGGGACTAGCCATGAATAATCTTCGAGAAAATTACATGAACAAAGATGAAGTTGTGGTAAGGCATAAAAATACTGGCAACAGTGCTCTAAAGTCTCAAAATGCTGGGCAGACTGCTGAACCAACTCAAAATCTGATCAAGAATAACTCTGGTGACAATTTGACTTTGTATCTTTACATGTAGATTATATTTCCTATGTATAAATAATGTTTTAACATTATTTCTATAAAATGCAGTCAGAATCAGCCAAAGATCTTGTAATCCACATCAACTTGAGCATTTTGGTGTTGTGAAAGCAAAAAAAGGGGCATCGAATAGTAATGGTTTCTCTCTACATGACAAGCAAAGCAAAGATCATCCTAATGTGCATGCTAGAAATGATCAAGGTAATATCCAAATTTTAATTTTTTTATATATGTGTCTATTATCTTGCATAAGTATATATTGATAGTTCCTAATGTATGGTTGTTCAATATGTAGAGGAAGGACGGGCCCTAAATATTGTTCAAAATTTGAAGGACAGGAATAATGGTAATAATGATACTTCTACAAGTAATACAATATTCATTTCTATATACACCATGGTTTAACATCATTTTCATGACATGCAGTCAAATTTAGCCACAAAGCTTGTAATCCTCTGCATCAACTTGAACATTTTGGAGTTGCAAAACAAAAAAGAGTGGAACAGAACAACGAGGGTGTTTCCTTTCATGCGAAGCAACATGAAGCACCACCCATCGCACATGCTAGAAAAGTTCAGGGTAATATTTAAATTTTAAATATTCAAGTGTTGTTTGCTTGTCCTATGCATATGTATATATTTATATAGATTTGACTATATTTCACTGTTAAGATGGAGGATTCACCATGGATGGTGTTCCTAAAGGTCACACAATGGATGATGATGTTTCAGTAAGGCGAACAAACACTGGCAAGAGAATCTTGAGGGATCAATATGTTAATAATTACTCTGACCAAGCTACTGAACCACTTCAAAATTTGACCAAAAAGAATACTGGTGAGAACTAGACCTTATTTGTACATAACTAATGCAAAAAAGCTTCTACATAAACAATATATTAGCTTTAGTTTTTTTTTAAATACAGTTAATTTTGATAGTGAAACTTGTAATACACGTCAATCTAATCATGTTGGTGTTGGAAAAGAAACAAGAGGGTCATACAATGATGAAGGTGTTTATCTACATAGCATGCCATGTGTACCATCTCATATTGTGTGTGATAGAATAGATTATGGTAAATCTAATATTTTTATATGTTTTCGGTAGTCTTACATATTTATTTTAGTGATTAAATTCCTAATATTTGGCAGCTCAACCTGAAGAGGAGGATTTGGTCACAGATAGAGTTCTCGAAGGTTCAATGAATGATGATGATGTGCCCATAAGGTAGTCTAATGTTTGTAATAGGATTTTGAGGTCCCAGACATTAGACAATCACTCACAACCAGATACGGATCCAAATCAAGTTATGCAAGACACGGATAACCATCATGGTAACAATTAATTAGTTCTAGCTTAATTATGAATAAGGTAATCATTATTTTATTCATGTTTTAGATCAACCGAAGAGAAAGAGGGTTAGAGGGAAAACCAAAAATATAAGCTTCAGGTCATTCAGAAATGGTGGTGGAGCTAAAATAAAGATAGAATTTAATTCTGAAGGTAATCCAATAAGTAAAAGCCAAACTCTTATGGCCAGTCGAATTGGAGTTATTGTTCGCAATTCCATAAATGCACCTCTTAGTTATACAAGGTGGAGTCACATGCCTAGTGAAAAGAAGGAGAAGATGCTCCAGTTGATCCATGTTTCATATAGTTTCTATGTGTTACTTCATTGAATAATAAATGTGCATTTCTAATATTTTCTTAACTATTACGTAGGATGATTTTATCATTCATAGTAATGAGTTATTACCTGAGGAAAATGACCTCAGAACACGTTCAATATATCGATCATTGAATAAGGCTTGGCGTGAATTTAAGACTGAATTGTATGCTCTTTATTTGACATACACCACTGATGATGAAGCTCTAAGAAATTGTCCTCCAAATGTAACAAAATCTGATTGGGAGTTTCTTGTGAAAAAATATTGGAAAAGTGACTATTTTCAGGTAAATTTGAAATAAATTTGTGAGTCTATACAACGATCTACTCTCTTTATTATTGATATTTTCTTGTAGCAATTTTTTTACTTATCTTTATGTTTTTATCCATTGATCTTATTTCATGTTTATTTGCAAGGCTGTAAGTACTCGTAACAAGATCAGCCGTTCTAAACAGTCAATGCTTCACTATACTGGAAGGACTCAATTTAGTGTTATAGAACATGAGGAAGTACGAAATTTGTTCTTATTATTCCTATTTTTATAGTATAAGGTTATACTTCATATTTCATAATCTATTTTATGAAAATACAGACTATCAATAACAATGGAGTTGTGCCAAGTCGCATGAGGATGTTCGAAAAGACTCGAACGAGAAAAGACAAAAAGCTTGTAGATGTTGTTGCTGAAGAAAAGATGGTAACCATGATTATAGCTCAACATAAATTTCAACAAATTTGCAAATTGAAAATTCTAACAATTTAATTTGTTGTTTAGGCACAAATCACAGATTTGGTGTCTCAGCGTGAACATGGAACAATTGAAATTAGCGATGATGAGATATGCTTGAAGGTCTTTGGACCCGAAAGACCAGGCCATGTACGTATGCGGGGAAGTACAGTTGCATGTCATTCTCGCTATAGAAATCCAATTTATATGAAGGAGATTGAAAAATATAAGAAACAAGAAAATGATGCACGAGCTAGAGTTGAACAAGCAGAAAAGGTTGCAGCAGATGCTAGAGCTAGAGCTGAACAGGCTGATCAGAAGGCTGAAAAAGCTCACACTTACATCAGAGAGTTATTCAATGTAATAAAGTCTAGCAGGATTATAGATGGCATGAATATTGACAACCCTAATGATGAGGTATTTCATAAATTTAATGTTACATTTCTAATCATAGATCATATTATTAACACAATTTCTTTACAGGTTTTGGAGTAAGATTGGGTCCCTATTACTCATGGACTTATGGAACTCATTCTTTAGATGACACAATCAAGCATTGGACCTCATAGATGATATTTTTTTCTATTATCTTATTTGTAGATAATATATAAATGTTTTTAATTTATTATTGGCAGTGTATTACCTGACTACTTCTTTGTAGTTAAGACAAAACTTCTATGAATTGGAATTAAGAGGATGGTAATCAGTCTTTTAGATGACTAATTTAGGATCAGTCTTTTAAATATATATATAGTCTTGTTGTTGCATCCATCAAGCTTAGGCATTTATAAAGAAGTGCATTGGTCCTTGGTTTGTTGGGCTTTGGTTTTGATTTGGAAAATCTCTCACAAACTGGTTCGTAGAATTAGTAAAGGTATTATATTTGACCGGAATCAGTGCATGGTGTGGTTGGTTATGTTTCTTCTTTAAACAACCACGGTCTCTCAAATATGTTTTCCTTTTGTAACAGAATAGGAGAGAACTCAGGTTCTTGCTCCGATTCATGAGTTTGTGGTGAAAATGAGAAGAAAAGAAGCAAAGTGGCGATTCCAGTAATAGTAACAGCTGTATCTGCTCTCATTTTGCTAGTTGTAGCAGTGGTCATTCTACGAATTAGAAGACAGAAAATAAGACAAAATCTAGGTAGTTCTCTTAAGCTTCTAAATGTATAATTTTGTTTATTGTTAACAATCAAGAACCAGAATGAGATTGTACTGTCAGTGAGTACATGTCTAAAGGAAGCTTGGAAGATCATCTTAGAGGTGTGCTCTGTATAAAATCATATTCTATTAACTTCTAAACTTTGAGATTTAAAAATTATCAATCTTCTAGTAATAGATTTTTACAATCAGCAGTGCAGTTACACTTGATCCTAAAGTTATTAACCAGAATGAGATTGTATTGTTAGTTGAACAAGCAAGCGGATCAACAATGCCCCCGATCCTCAATGCAGTGGAACTTTACAATGTGATTGAAACCGATCAGTCAGAAACCGATGCGGGAGATGGTAAGCTCATGATTTGTGGTGTTTTCTATTATTGTTTGAAAGCATGGTGAAAAAAATTTTATGGTACTAAATATGTTAAGACTCTGAACCAAAACCCAGTTCTCTCTGTCACTTCCATCAAAAGACAACACAGATTGCAGAAGAACTGGATGGGTGATCCGTGTCTTCCCAAATTTTAATATGGGATGGCTTGAGTTGCAGTTATGATGGTTTCCACAGTCCCAGAATCATTTCACTGTGAGTGTTGTATCTCCAACCAGATAGAGGTTGACCAGATAAATTTCCAAGAAAGTTAAGAGAACACCCTTAATATTTGTTAAAATTGGTACTTTGCAGCAACCTTTCTTCTAGTGGACTAATGGGTGAAATACCCACATCCCTCGCAAACTTGACGCAGCTGCAATCATTGTGAGTAGAGTTTTCTATAACAAACCAAGTTATGCTCAATACAACAATATAAATAATTAATGGCCTGCTTTATTAGTTGTAACAGAAGTCAATTCTATTCAATTTCTTTTTATTATGATGAACATAATAACTTCAGAATATATTCTAAATTCAGGGATTTATCAAGAAATAGCATGCAAGGAGGAATACCCGAATATCTGGCAACCTTAACACACCTTAAATTATTGTAAGTGCAACCAACAGTAAATGACTTTAAGATCAATGGAAGATATGCCATTTACCCTTCATATATCATCTACCATATTTCAGGGATCTATCAGGAAATAAGCTTAATGGACAAATTCCAAAAGGGCTTTTAGACCGATCAACTACTGGTGCATTGACCCTCAAGTATGATGGTTCCTACCTCATCATCGAAAGAAGCTTTTTTGTTTCTTCTTTAAACAACCACATTCTCTCAAATATGTTTTCCTTTTGTAACAGAATAGGAGAGACCTCAGGTTCTTGCTCCGATTCAGGAGTTTGTGGTGAAAATGAGAAGGAAAGAAGCAAAGTGGTGGTTCCAGTAATAGTAACAGCTGTATCTGCTCTCATTTTGCTAGTTGTAGCAGTGGTCATTCTACGAATTAGAAGACAGAAAATAAGACAAAATCCAGGTAGTTCTCTTAAGCTTCTAAATGTATAATTTTGTTTATTGTTAACAATCAAGAACCACAATCTTCTTCTCATCTTTTATCACAACCGCTCAAAATTCCCAAGGGAAGTTGTGGAACAGAGGTAGAGCAAAGCATAACAACCAATACCTCCAAGTGCCGATGGAAAATAGGGAATTCACATACAATGATCTGGTGAGAATAACTGCATATTTCAAAAAAGAATTTGGCAGAGGAGGCTTTGGACCTGTGTATCATGGAGCTCAGGATAAACATGTCGAAGTTGATGTGAAGATGCTTGATAAAACTGGATCATCTCAGGGGCCTAACGAATTTTAAATAGAGGTAAGCACTATGCAGTCGATCCAAGATATTGTCCATTTTCCATGATTCAAATACCAAAGATTGGGCCACTTATATATTGATTGTTGGTAACTGCTGAAATAACACTCCATTCCTCTGCCCAGACTTGTTAAAATCATAGTGATAACCTAATAGACATGAAAACAATTTGTGATGCAGGCTCAACTTTTAACGAGGATTCATCATAAGAACTTGGTGTCGCTGGTTGGTTATTGCAAGGAAATTGAGAATCTAGACTTGGTCTATGAGTACATGTCTAAAGGAAGCTTGGAAGATCATATTAGAGGTGTGCTCTATATAAAATCATATTCTATTAACTTCTAAACTTTCAGATTTAAAAATTATCAATCTTCTAGTAATAGATTTTTACAATCAGTAGTGCAGTTACACTTGATCCTAAAGTTATTAACCAAAATGAGATTGTACTGTCAGTTGAACAAGCAAGCGGATCCACAATGCCCCCGATCCTCAATGCAGTGGAACATTACAATGTGATTGAAACCGATCAGTCAGAAACCGATGCGGGAGATGGTAAGCTCATGATTTGTGGTGTTTTCTATTATTGTTTGAAAGCAGGGTGAAAAAAAGTTTATGGTACTAATTATGTTAAGACTCTGAACCAAAACCCAGTTCTCGCTATCACTGCCATCAAAAGACAACACAGATCAAAAGACAACACTGATCGCCAAGCTCAGAAGCCTCCTTCTGTGAGATCATGAAACCGCCATCAATAGAGAATCTGGTGCCTCATGGTGGGGAGCGGACACTGAAGAACATGGGACTGTCGAAAGCACTCACCATCTCAGAGGGTTCCACGGTCATGGAGGCATGCAAGAAGATGGCCCGCCGCCAAGTCGATGCCGCAATTCTCACTGAAAAGATTGGGATGTTATCCGGGATCGTCACTGACAAGGATATTGTCATGTGGGTTATAGCAGAGGGGCTGAGGCCAGAGCACACGATTGTCTCAAAAGAAATGACAAGGAATCCAAATTACATCAGATACCTTGATAATGGAAGCTCTTCAGAAGATGGTTCAGGGGAAATTCATGCATCTTCCTGTTGTGGAAAATGAAGAGGTAATTGCGTTGCTGGACATGGGAAAATGCCTTGATGATACTATTTTGAGGATGGAAAAGGCTTCTGAGCAGGGACATGCAATTGCTGCTGCATTTGAATTAGTGGAACACCACTGGGGGTACAAATCTTTTCCTACAGCTCATGCATTTCTCAAAATACTATGAGAAGGCATGTTTGTCCCAGCCCTGTCAACCATCATCACAGAAAACACCAAAGTTGTAGTTGTCTCACCGTCCGATCCTGTATATGTTGCTACTACAAAGATGCGTGAAAATCGGGTTAGTTCCGTGATTGTGGTTTCAGGAGGCAAACCTCATGGTATTCTCACTACCAAGGATGTGCTAATGTGGGTGGTCTCACGGAGTCTCTGATATCACCAAATTTTGTGATATTTTAGACTATTTTTCTGTTTTCAAAACTGCCCTTTTCTACTATTTTCCACTCTTTTATATGCACTTTCGCAATAATTGGCTAAGCAATGCTCTTAATCCAATTTTCCTATCTTTTATAGAGTTTTCCTCATTTTTGGGCAATAAGGCCGCTCTGACCCATGAATAAGTCCAAGTCTGTCTCGGCCTCCCTGACGACCGATACAACCCCTGCCCGACAGGGCTGGGCGACACAAAGACGCTCGACAAAGAGAGGGGCCGCGCGAGAAGAAGCTGACGGACGACACTCCTCCTACCCGACAGGGAGCCCGGCTCGCCCCGACAACCCAGCTTGTCGGGCGACACAGCCACCCACCGGCAGGCGTGCCGCCTGTCACGACCGATAGCCGACACCATCTACGTCGAGCGACACCTCTGTATCGGCCCGTCCAATGACTGGCACATAAGGGAGCCACGTGGCGCTTCGAGCACCATGTCTTCTCCCCAACCAAGTGACTATAAATAGCAGCTAGAGGGAGCCGAAACGGGGGGGGGGGGGGGGGGGGCAGAGAGTCCACAGTTTAGAATTCACAGTTCTAGAATTCAGACAGTTGGGAGTTGAGCCATCTTCCAAGGAGACTACGAGAGCATACGTGTCGTGCCCCAGTGCTTGTCTCGGGCGACACTAGGTGAGCTTCTCCTCATCCCGAGAGGGAGGGGACAGTTCACTTAGGACCGTCCCAGGCGACACTGTGGGCCGATATCGGCCGATGTAGATGAGCGACACAAGTGCCCGACAACAACAATGCGTAGCTCTTAGCCCGACACGATATCAACCCGATACGCTTAGCTTGTCGAGCGTGCCGCCCGAGAGGGTGTGCCGCCTGACATGAGCGTATCGGTAAGGTCCTTGAGCGATACGGTCGACAGTCGGTGTGTGCCGCCCGAGAGGGTGTGCCGCCCGACACCTCTGTATCAGGCTAGGCCTCTGACCGATATCGGGCAGGAGAGCTACTGCATCCTGTCGTCCTTCTACATCAAGGAGGCGATACCTATCTTTACTTTCTGTCATTTAATTCCTTACTTACGCATTGTAATTAAGACCCTTTATTTGTTTATGGAAATAGAAGATGCTTAATTACTTGTTGCTCTATGCTTGGTGCACAATGTTGGATGACTTCTATGTTTGATATCCGAACTCTAGCTTGCATGTTTGGATCGTGTTTCGCGTAGCTAACGAATCATGTTTTCTCATCGCAACAACTTCAAGAGTTGTGTTGTGGCTCTACTGTTTGGTTCGATTCTGGAGTACGAGAGTGCCTGGAATGGAGTTGCTTTAGTGACCTTTCCACTCTAATTTTAGTCCAGTGACCTCGAGAGGGGCGCTGATGCCTTGTTAGAGGTACCCTCTTTGAGAGGAGGGGTACAGGACTGGTTCTACCGCCGCTTGTTTACCGCAGTTTTATCCTTCGTACCTCGCTTTAGCTCAAGCAGTATCTTTTTGTTTCTGTTGCATGAAAACCCCTAAAAACCTCTAAATGACTAAAATCTTAAATCTCTCTTGTAACTCCACTTGGAGATAGTTTTCTTTGTTTTATTTGTGACGTCTTACTGCTTCCCTTTTTGGGAATTTATCTCTCTTTATATACCTATCGGAGTGTAGCGTGTTGATTCTGTGTTCTCAACACTACCCCCTTGTCCCTGTGTTCGACCCCGTATTTCTACTTCGACCCCATAAACAAAGTTGTGGGGGCCTAGAAGGATTCGGGTTTATAAATGTAAAAGCTTGACTACCTCAAATCCGCCTCCAATTTTAGGACGCGTGATTTAGGCCGGTCAACTTTTTGGCGCCGTTGCCGGGGACAAGGCAAAAGCGGTACTGTAGACGAACCCGAATCCACTAACTACACTCCTGTGCCTCAAGCTTAGCAATGAGCTTGATAGCACTCTTTTTCTTTTTCTTTACTATTATTCTTTGCTTGAAATTAATAGATTTATCTTCTAAACTTGATTCCTCGTGCCAATAATAGGTACTCAGATGGACGGTGATCTGTTCCACTGAGCACCAACTCCAACCGTCATGCCACCTCGCATTGAGCCACCCCATTCTGAAGGCGAACGCCAAGGGAGGAGGCCTGATTCGCCCCGGCCTGAAGAAAACGACAGGTATAATGGTGACCATCAACAAGAAGATCCAGACTCAAGGGAGTATGAAGAGGGCCATCACCGACACAGACGTCGTCACCGTCAGAGGCAAAGAAGAAACCAGAATGATCAGGAACAACGTCGGGGAGAGAGTGACAGTGACGACTCGGAAGAGGAGGAAAAGACATTTAGGGAGTTGGCATCCTCAAAAGCCAACAACTCCAGGTGTCCTGTCATCACTCCGTGGTTCAATGCGGCCAACTTCAAGCTTAAGCCTTCTGTCATTTCTATGATCCAAAATAAGAGTTTTAGAGGGAGCTCCAAGAATGACAATCCCTATCATCACATGGATTCTTTTAAGAATATCTGTGACACGATTAAGATGAGAGGTGTTCCCTAGTAGGTGATATACTGTAAGGGCTTCATCTTCTCCCTAGAAGACAAGGCCCTGTCCTAGTATCTTGGGTTACCCCACCAGTCTTTGAATGGATGGGGAGCTTTGGCCGATGCGTTCGTAAACAAGTTCTACCCCACCGAAAGAACAGTCAGGAATCGGCAGAAGATAACATCCTTCATGCAAAAGCCGAATGAAAGCCTCCACGACGCCTGGGAGTGGTTCCAGGAGTATCTGAGGGATTGCCCCCATCACAATTACAAGAAGGGCTTCCTCATCACCACCTTCTATAATGGCTTGACTCCTGAAGACAGGGTGTCGCTGAACGCGGCCGCGAGCAGTGACTTCCTGGGGAAGAAGGCGAAGTAGTACGAAAAGATTATCAAGAATATGGCCGAGTTTATGGCAGGTGATGAGTTCGACCGGTCCGATAGAGGATAGATAAAGAAGGTAGGAGAAGGGTCCACCCTTGAATCTAAGGTGCTGGAGGAAATTACCTCGCAGATCTAGAGGATTGCTACAGATGTAAAACAGTTGCGGGAAGCTGATGGTAAGGGGAAGAAGCAGGTAGAAAAAGTAATGAAATGTGTAACATGCGGAGAAGGCGGCCATGGGGTAGATAATTGCATCTACACCCGGCCAGAAGCATCAAGCGATACCGAGTCCGAGGCAGAGGAGACTGAAAATGTATCTTTTGTAAACTTCAGAAGACCGGACCACCCTGGCTTCAACTATGGGAACAAGGATGCAGCTGAAAATTCTCATCAGCTGCACAACTCCACCAAGCCATCCCAAGCTTTCGAAAAGAGGGGAGGAACCGGTCAGTATGCTAGAAATGCCCCCTTCCAGCAGAACAAAGGTAATTTCCAAAGTCAAGGCAAGTACCAGGGATCAGCGAAAGAACAAGGACAAAACCAGGCTTCGAACCGAGAAGATGTGGTGGGATAGTTGTTTGATTTTGTGAAAAAGCAGGACACTATCAACAACCAGTTGGCACAGAGTGCGCTATCAAATTCGGGGGTGTTGAACTCATTGCAGGTCCAGCTGGCGGATATGCAGACGCATCAACGCCAGATTGACCAACAATTAGCTCAAATGGCCGAACTGATGAAGAACCCCTCAGGAAAGATACCGTCAAACACCAAACCTGCAAAGAGACCGGGACTGTGACAGATAAAGAGCTGGAGCCGTCAAGCTGGGGACGATAACTGCAGCGCTTCTCGGGAGGCAACCCGAGCTTTATTTTATTTCTTAGAATAGGATTGCAATTTACTTTCCTGCAGAACAAACATTACGAACATTTGGTATGTAATAAGGCCCGAGGCGGTGCATGCGCCACATGCACTGACTCTTATGTTTTGTGGGCCACCACCTTAGTTCTATTAACCGGGATGGGTAATACTATCTGAGGCAGGGAGCTTAGTCCTAGGCCAATGATGTTTTACTCATCACCCGCAGCTTAACTCGTTTTGTTTTCACGATTCACGGGGGGGGGGGGGCACTCCAACCAGCGCTTGAGTGCACCCTTATCAGGCGGTGGGGCTTCGTGGAGCGCAACAGTCGTGCCGACGGTTGGGCTTACCGGCTTACGCGTTAGACTGACGGTCGACGCGCGCCCAGGTTTTACTGTTTAGTCGCTATATAAGGAAAGCGAGTTTTACCGTGTCGGGTTCCTTACCTTGCTGTTTTTACGCTCCCGTGTCGAGCGAGAGAACTTGTGCTTCTGCTCCCGTGTCGCTCGAGACTGCACTTCTCTTGTGTCGCCTGATAGCCCAGATCACAGCGAGGTATAGCCTGACAGGTCGTGTCGGCCGACATGCTTCTTTTCTTGTTACAAGTAGATATCGGTCTCAAGTTTGCTTCGTTGAGAAGTGGTGTCACCTGATATGGCTGTCGTGCGGGGTATCTTTGATTCGCATCGCCCAATGACGGGCGATAGCTGTGTCACCCGATGTTGCATCGCGTCGCCTATTTTTGTTATCGGACGACACACTGCTTTTCTTTAAAAAGAACGTATCGGTCACCTCGTCTTATCGCCCTCGTATCGCCCGTCATGCCTATCTTTATCGCGCGATTGAATCTTTCGACGTATCGGGCGTTACCAATCTCTTGTATCGGGCACAGGGCTTCACTGCTGAAACTAGTGTGTCACCCAATACAGGAGTGTCGGGCAATTTTTATACAGGATAATACAGAGTCACACGTCTATTCTTTATTATATTTCTTCCAAGGGCCAACATAATTAATCAAGATATCTCTTTTGTTGACTTACAGAGATGGCCCACATTAAGATGACCGCTGTCCCAGTCGACGAGCAAGGCAGGAGGGTCTACCCTGAGACTGCTGCTGAAGGGCAGACTGCCAGATCCAAGCGCCCGAACCCAGCACAGGCTGGGACATCGGGGACTAGGAAGAAGGCAAGGGTTGGAGAAGCTGTGACTCTAGTGACAACACCAACACCACTTGCAGCAGCACCAACAGCAGCAGCAGAACTCCCGGAATCCTTTTCGAGGAGTTTCGAGCCAAGAGACGACGAGCATGCTCGCCGCTATGCTGAGTTGGTACCCAAGATGTACAAGCCAAGAAGGTTCTTCCATAGAACCTCGTTTGATGAGCTTGGGATCGTGAAGAGGCTGAAGAGCGTCCTTGCGGCGGCAGGACTAAAGAAGATTTGCTTCAGCTAGACTTCTTCATACACCAAGCTGACCATGGAGTTCATGTCCTCTCTCCGCCGGGTGAGGAATTCGGTAACGGAGAAAGAAAAATTCGGCGGGCCAGACAAACTACATGCCACGCTATACAATTCGGAGCACGCCATCTCCGAGAAGCTCTTAAATGATATCTTCTCCTCCAGCGAGGAAGAGAAGAATCAGATGGACAACGGTGAGAGGATCACCGAGGAAGACGGGTTCAATCCCGTGGAGTTTTGGGGCAGGCTTACCGGCGAGTCTTCGTTCAAGCCGGGAGCAAAGGTCGTGGCAGTGCACTCCTGCTTCTGGAGGATCGTGCACAAGCTGGTGGCATGCTTGTTTGTTCAGCAAGAACGAATCCAGCAACATCTACACGGAGGAGCTCCACGTCATGTGGCACCTTATGGAGGGCCGAGTGATCAACCTCGGTCGGTTCTTGCTGAACAGGTTGCATCCAATGAAGGAGGCCACTAAGGAGTACTGCATGGGCGGCATTATCAACCTCATCGCAGCAGGACTCGATTACCCGTTCGAGCTACGTAGCCATACTAGAACGCAAGGCGATGAGGTGTTTGACACCAAATATCTGATGAGGACCAACATCATCAGGAAGGAGAGGGAAGTTTCTTCTACATGTTTTCAAGGACGGACATACTCCTTCCCCTTCCTTGCTGCGTCAACTATGACAAGGATAAGTTGGTCTTCACCACCACCGAGATCGAAGCTATAGCTAATAATACGACTACCGCCACCACCATCAGGGCCACAGAGAGGCCAGCCCCAGAACTGCCAGCGACAACTGCTCATCAAGTTGTCATCGCTCCGACCATACCAGCCACCGCACCAACAACGACAGTGGTGGCTGAGAAAGAGTCGGTGATTGTTGAGGTCACCGGGACGAAAACTTCGAGATCTGCCACGAAAGAGACGGCCGCAGTTCCCATCCATGTTTCTACAACTGCAGAGGCGGGAGAGGAGCTTCACCGGGGCAACGACAACATGATGTTCGACGAGATCATGAGGGAACTCGAAAGAACACCATCCATGCCTCCAAAGTCCCTGCCTGCAGTAGTGGAGGAGATCGCCGACAGTGCAGAGGTTGGGCAAAGTCTGCCCTCACCACGGCCATCCCCAATCAGAAGAGAAGGCAAGGTGACAACACCTGAAAAAGCGCCAACTCCCCGCCTTGAGACATCTGGTTCACGAACGATTTTCATAGATTCTACCTCTCCGGGTGGACCTTCACACGGGCTAGATGTCACGAGGACGGAAGGGAGATCCACCGGACCCCCTCCGTCACTTGGAAAGATGCTCGGAAACGAACTCAACAGTCTGCGGGAGGTAACAACCATCAACTCTGCTACTTGTACTTTCCTGACCCGCAAACTTGCATCTTTTCAAGACAAGCAGGACAACCACGAGGTCAGGCTGAACAGCCAAGAGAGGAAACTGCTGGCTCTAGCAAGCATACCCGGCGGACTAGAGGCCTTAAATGCAACAATGTAGCAAGTTCTTCAACGGCTTGACAGGCTTGAGGAGAGGATGGGCAGAAGTGACGACCATCCGCACCGAAGGTATCCGAGACGGTCGCTGTCACCTCCCAGCCGGAGCCCTAGTCCCTCTCCTTCAGGTTCCCCCTCGGGAACGACGTCCCCATCCTCCTCCTCTAGCGGGCAATCATCAATGCCCGAGGACGGGACACAACAAGGATCTACCGAAGGGTCTCCCAGCAGACAGGAGAGCTCTTTGGGTTTGGGAAACACCAACGTATCCATCCCCCTAGATGAAGTGGAAGAAGATGATGCAGACATCAACATCGGGGAAGACTCGTCTGATGAGTCCGAGGGAGAGCTGGGGGATGTCTACATCGTGAATAATAGACATCCACCCCGAGGAAAATGTTCGTTTGTGGACAAATTCCGTGAGCCGTCTGAGATACCCTCCTTCGAGATGGCCGACTTCGATAGAAGAGCCGTCGGGAACCTGATGATCAGCAACCAAAATTCATGGGGCGGGCAAGCAGCTAGCAATTCTGAAGAATGTGCATGGGGAGGAAGACACTGCTTTGCCCGAAGCTTCTGAAGGGTAGATCAAAAATTTCGACCGCTTTTCATGTTCAACTCTCACACAGGAGCAGGTCAACATCATCCAGAAGAAGCTTGCCGACTCAACGCCATCAGATGTTGCTTTTCAGACAGGAGATATCATAGTCCTGGCAGATGAGCTAAGGGACATGGTGAAGGAAGGAGGGTGCTTGACTATAACAGTTGCAGCCGCTTACATACAATTTATACAGTCAAAGCTAGAACATGCATATATAGCCCATCCTTTGCTTTTCAACGATATCTGCCTCGCCGACGAAACAAGAGCGAAGAAGATGTTCCTGCAAGAATTGAAGGGCAGCGTCGCAAGCACTACCTTCCTGCCTATTGTGCATTACAATCATTGGACGCTCCTAGCAATGTATACTCAGCAACGAGCAGACATTTTCTACAACAGCTCGGACAACAACAAGAACCATCCCGTGTCGTGTACATCAGAACCTTTGACACCCGTCGAATGCTTAGTTCGAAAATATTACGACGAAGTGTCAAAGATGATTGAACCGTTCCTAGACATACAGGGAGGCAAATGGCACGACCTCCAGTTCTGCCACCACAGTCCGCAGCAAATTCCTTTATCCAACGACTGCGGCATCTTCGTCCTGGAATGGATGGCAAGTGAAGCGACGCCTGACCAGCTCCACCACACAGGATATCACATCAAACGAGGAGAATATGTGTGGGAACTCCTATCTAATGCAGGCGCAACCTCACTGGATTAAACATTACCTCACCTTATTTACTTCACAACTCTGGGGACAGAGTGTAGAGTAAGTTTGAGGGGGTACCATGTACCAGTGAGGGAGGTACAAAAATCTTTTGATCTCTCTGACTTAAATCCCTTATTCTTTTGTTCTTTATCCTTTTGTTCTTTCCTATATCATGTGTACATATATATGTTTATACCAAATTTTTTTTTTGAAAATTTTGAAAATTTTGCTAATTTCTGTCCCTATGCATATGTACAAAGTTGCTGTAATAATAATAAAAACCTGATGCGACTTCTTGCAAAGTTTATTTTCTTTGTACTGAACGAGTTACAAGTTCTGTTATATCTTTTTGATAATTCTGCTTCAAACGAACAAAAGAATATGTTTTGCCATGTCAAAAATTCTCAAAAAAATATAATAATTTCGCAAACAGCTAAGAGACAAGTATGGAGAAGGAAAAAGCTGCCCAAACAGCAGGAATCTCTTTTGTTCCCCCTTACCCAACAAAAATCTCAAAAAGAGAGAAAAGCCTTATGAGCGTGAATAAAAGCATG
Organism: Alisma plantago-aquatica; assembly: GCA_963693085.1. Lineage (NCBI taxonomy): Eukaryota > Viridiplantae > Streptophyta > Magnoliopsida > Alismatales > Alismataceae > Alisma > Alisma plantago-aquatica. The sequence goes on along the minus strand of OY856409.1, from coordinate 588,266,476 downwards.
AGAGTTGTGCCCAATAAAAGAAGAAGAAGAAATATATATATATATACACCACTTGTTTTTTCAAAAGTACCCATCTTTAGGCATGGTAGATCCGGGGCAGTGGTACGTAGGATGTGAAATCACTGCTCTAAAGCCAATTGGCTTGGACTGCAGGGACCACTTGCCCGTTAACAGACCCTTACCTGGATGGACTGATGGGAGACAAGAATGAAAAACCCAAAAAGCCTTAGCCTACCCTATACACAACTTTCTGCCCCAAAAATAAAGTTGTTTGGTGTGTAAGCTAACTTCAGAATCATATAACTAAGTCTCGCCGAAGCTGTGGAGAAAAATCTTACTTAACGATAAGGTAGCGAAAACTAAGTCTTTTGTTCGTATTGTGACAGCATTATCCTTAAGGCATTACAATCTTCGTTTCACCTTTTTGAACAAGAAGTTATACCAAGCAAGAAGAAACATCACAAAATATAGTTTAAATATTGACTGAGGACAATCAAAATGCTAAGTTTGGGGGAGTTGATAACACCAAATTTTGTGATATTTTAGACTATTTTTCTGTTATCAAAACTTCCCTTTTCTGCTATTTTCCTCTCTTTTATATGCACTTTCACAATAATTGTCCAAGCAATGCTCTTAATCCAATTTTCCTATCTTTTGCAGAGTTTTCCTTGTTATTGGGCAATAAGGCCGCTCCGGCCCACGAATAAGTCCAAGTCTGTCTCGGCCTCCCTGACGACCGATACAGCCCCTGCCCGACAGGGCTGGGCAACACAAAGACGCTCGACAAAGAGAGGGGCCGTGCGAGAAGAAGCTGACGGACGACACTCCTCCTACCCGACAGGGAGCCTGGCTCGCCCCAACAACCCAGCTTGTCGGGCGACACAACCACCCACCGGCAGGCGTGCCGCCTGTCACGACCGATAGCCGACACCATCTACGTCGAGCGACACCTCTGTATCGACCCGTCCAACGACTGGTGCAGAAGGGAGCCACGTGGCGCTTCGAGCACCATGTCTTCTCCCCAACCAGCTGACTATAAATAGTAGCTACAGGGAGCCGAAAAGGGGGGGGGGGGCAGAGAGTCCATAGTTCGGAATTCACAGTTCTAGAATTCGGACAGTTGGGACTTGAGCCATCTTCCGAGGAGAATGCGAGAGGATACATGTCGTGCCCCAGTGCTTGTCTCGGGAGACACTAGGTAAGCTTCTCCTCACCCCGAGAGGGAGGGGACAGTTCACTTAGGACCGTCCTAGGCGACACTGTGGGCCGATATCGGCCGACATAGATGAGCGACACAAGTGCCCGACAATAACAATGCGTAGCTCTTAGCCCGACACGATATCAGCCTGATACGCTTAGCTTGTCGAGCGTGCCGCCCGAGAGGGTGTGCCGCCCGACATGAGCGTATCGGTCAGGTCCTTGAGCGATACGGTCGACAGTCGGTGCATGCCGCCCGATACCTCTATATCGGGCTAGGCCTCTGACCGATATCGGGCAGGAGAGCTACTGCATCCTATCATCCTTCTACATCAAGGAGGCGATACCTATCTTTACTTTCTGTCATTTAATTCCTTACTTACGCATTGTAATTAAGACCCTTTATTTGTTTATGGAAATAGAAGATGCTTAATTACTTGTTGCTATATGCTTGGTGCACAATGTTGGATGACTGCTATGTTTGATATCCGAACTCTAGCTTGCATGTTTGGATCGCGTTTCGCTTAGCTAACGAATCATGTTTTCCCGTCCCGTCACAACAACTTCGAGAGCTGTGTTGTGGCTCTAGTGTTTGGTCCGATTCTGGAGTACGAGAGTGCCTGGAACAAAGTTGCTTTAGTGACCTTTCCACTCTAATTTTAGTCCAGTGACCTCGATAGGGGCGCTGATGCCTTGTTAGAGGTACCCTTTTTGGGAATTTATCTCTCTTTATATACCTTCCGGAGTGTAGCGTGTCGATTCCGTGCTCTCAACACTACCCCCTTGTCCCTATGTTCGACCCCGTATTTCTACTTCGACCCCGTAAACAAAGTTGCGGGGGCCTCGAAGGATTTTGGTTTATAAATGTAAAAGCTCGACTACCTCAAATCCGCCTCCAATTTTAGGACGCGCGATTTAGGCCGGTCAGTCTCTCCCCTGAATTGACTCTTGTAGAAAAGGTTATGACTGCAGAACTTGAGTGTGCACAGTAAGAAAAGGTTACGACTGTAGAAAAGGTTATGACTGCAAAATGGTCAACTTGTTACTTGTTTGGATGCATTGCAAATAACTCGTGTTGCTATATCATTGGTTGATGGAGGCTCTTGTTCTGTTGGTGACATGGCTACTGCAATGATGCAAAAGTTTTGGGATGCAGCTGATGTGTGGACTTCTCTTCAGGCCGATGTTCTAGCAGGTGCTTTCTTCTTGGCTGTTGTGCCATCATCGCTTATTTGAAGAGATGCAATTGATACTGGACCAGTTATATCTGCAATGTGAAGGATGATACGTTAAAGGATTGTTCTTATAGTTGGCACAATTTGATCCCTTGATTCATGATCATGCTTGAGATATTTTGACGTTTTGATTACAAGCAAAAGGCTGAATCTAAGTTAAAAAAAACCATGTATCGGTTACAGATGCTAATCGATGTACAAGAAAATAAATTACTGAAGGATCTTTCATCAGCAAATCAGGGGGTTGGACTTCTCTTTGGTGTTCCCAGCCAACGCTTATTTGAAGGGATCCTACCGATACTGAAGCAACTTTTTGCCTGCAATGTAAAGAGTGATCCGAGAGGGTCTGTTCTTACAGATAAGTTCAATCATTGATCCATGATCGTGCTTAAGATATGTCAACATTTTGATTATTACAAGCAAAGGGATGAATGAAAGAAAATGACGGTAATATCTGTAGCCCTTCCCTCACTCTGAAAAAGCTCTGTCTTGTTCACCCCACCTGCAATCTTCTTCGGCCTGTTTCCGTCCCAATGGCAGTCAAAAACCAAACAATGTCGAGCCCTATTGGCTTTGAAGGTTACGAGAAGCGCCTGGAGATCACTTTCTCTGCTGCCCCTCTATTTGTTGACCCCAAAGGCCAAGGCCTCCGCTCTCTTACCAAGGCCCAGATCGACTCGATCCTGGATCTCGCCAAGTGCACCATTGTGTCATCTCTCTCGAACCCAGACTTTGATTCCTACGTTTTGTCAGAATCAAGCATGTTCATCTACCCTAACATGATCATCCTAAAGACTTGCAGGACAACCAAACTGCTCCTTGTGATCCCGAGAATCCTTGAACTTGCTGCAGAGCTGTCTCTCTCTGTTCTGTCTGCCAAGTATTCTCGGGGCAATTTCATTTTCCCCGACGCCCAACCCACTCCTCACCGCAGCTTCTCGGAGGAAGTGACTGTTCTGAACAGCTTCTTTGTCAACTTGTCTTCCGGTGGGAACGCATACCTGATCGGCAACCCTGATGTGTCCAACTGCAACTGGCACATCTACTACGCCTGTGATGATGACGAGTAGCCGATTGTGACACTTGAGATGTGCATGACTGGACTTGACACTGACCGTGCCTCTGTCTTCTTCAAACAAGCTTCTGACAGCCATGTTCGCAAGGCCAAAGAGATGATTGAATGCTCTGGCATCTCCAACATCATCCCTGAGATGGAAATCTGCGATTTCGACTTTGATCCATGTGGGTACTCCATGAATGGCATCAGTCGTGGTGCTCTGTCCACCATCCACATAACACCCGGAGAGGGATTCAGCTATGCTAGCTACGAGGCAATGGGGTTCGAGCGGTCTCTGGTCAACCCGGCTACGCTGACTGGCCGTGTGCTCAAGTGCTTCCAACCGTCTGAGTTCTCAGTGGCCGTTACGATCTTCGGCGGCCGAGCTGCAGCTGGACTGTGGGCGAAGGATGTTTCTGTGGCCGGTTATACTTGTTGTGATGGTGTAGAATAGGAGCTGCCTGGGGATGGTCCATCCTCTTCTCGTGGGACGATGTCACCAGTTATGGGTGCCTATCGATGTACAAGAAAATGCATTAGTGAAGAATCTTGGATCAGCATATCCAAGGCTCTTCCGGCTGGTGTTCTAGCAGTGTTGGTGCTTTCTTCTTGGCTGATGTGGGCGTCACCGCTTGATTGAAGAGGTCCAATCGATACTAAAGAAGTTATGTCTACAATGTGGAGGATGATTTCATAAGGTTTGTTCTTACAATTGGCAGATAAACTTGAACCTTGACCATGATCGTGCTGAGATAATTTGGCGTTCTGATCATTACAAGCAAAGGGCTGAATGCAAGAAAAAAAGACAACACAAATTGCAGAAGAACTGGATGGGTGATCTGTACATGTTCGTTTAACATTACGCCTTGAGTATGTCACAAATGACAAAATGCAAAATACAAATGTTTTACCTTTTCTATTATGACAATGTATAATGTACAAAGAGAAATGTACATATAATTATGTACTTGTCAACTTATTCATTTCAATAAAAAATTATGTACTATATAATATTTTTAACCTTGACAAGTAATTGTTGCAATTGACATTGTGTTGTCTTGAAGTATGTATGCACGCCGACCTGTGCATGGACGTATGCTCTCACCACATTACGATTTCCTTTTTCAGCTTGCGTGCTATCTAGCACATGCCCACGAAGTGTGTGAGGGGAGCACATGTGTGTGAGCTGCCTGGTTGAGCACGCTCACGGGTGTACCCCAGTTTATACATGTGCCCACACAGACATTTACACCCACAAACATCTAGGTATCCGGCTATGTGTGCTACCATTTGTGCTTTTTCCAAAAGTGTTAAAACGTGTTGTTTACAGTCAATTTCCGGCATAGAAGTTGTGTTGGAAATGAGAATTCCCGATATAGAAGTTGTGTTGGAAATGAGAATTCCTGGCATAGAAGTTGTGCTAGAAATGAGAATTCCTGGCATCAATATAATGCCGGTTTTGATATCATTCTCCGGCATATTAAAGATGCCAGAAAACTTTTCCCGGCACGCTTTTCTACGGCATATTTCCGGCATTGTGAAAAGTGACGGTGAAGAACAATGCCAACATATTTTTTATGTTTTCCCAGCATTTTTCTATGCCTGAAAATGTGATATTTGTTGTAGTGGAGCATCGAAAAGTATTTGGTTGTTGTGAAAGATCTAAAAATTAGATGGTGATAAAATTTTATAGGAAGACAAATATTAAGGTATACTTGTAATCTATATGGTTGGATTATGAAAAATTTATCAATTTGAAGAGTTATTCAAATGCCTCTCATACTCTCACCAAGATATGTTTCTCACTGGATTGTTGCCCTATATATATATATATATATATATATATATATATATATATATATATATATATATATAGAGTCAGGCTTGAATACACTCGAGTGTACGGATCACACGTATACACATAAGTGTGTTTGCATGTCAAGACTATTTTTTGCAAAATGTAAAACATTGATCTTCACCGTCATACTATAACTAGGCTACATACAAATTTTGAGCCCATTTGGATGAGTCACTCATCCAAGGGCAACAAAATTGATGCGTGAAACTAATTTGAAATGTATAATTTTTGTAGTCTTCATAACATGATCTATACATATCTAAATGTGCTCAAATTTTGTGTATGAGTTGTTCACGAGATGTTTAAGAAGATCAACGGATTAGATTTAAAAAAAATATTGCATCATGAAAAACTACTTGAGTGTATTCCGCTCCGGATACACTCGAGTGTATTCTATCCTGACTATATATATATATATATATATATATATATATATATATATATATATATATATATATATATATATATATATATATATATGTTGATGAAACAAACAACATAACAAGTATAGCTAGTGGTATACTTTATTAGAATGTCAAAATTCTAATATTATGTATAAATAATTAAATATATAACAAATATAGTTAGTATTTTGTTATATATGCGTATAATTTTCTTGTGTTAATGATGTAAGATTATTTTTTTCTCTAATTTAGTTGTACTGAATGCTAAGAGAGGTACAATTTTACTAAATACTATTACTTTCTTTTAGTTTATGGTGTCACTATATATTTGTTAGTAACATTGTTCAAACACATGTTTTTATATTTTTATATATCAAATGTAATTAGCAAAATAAGGCCACGTCATCTACTATTATATAAACAATTAAAATAAGATATGTCAAACAATAAAAAAAGTGTAGCTAATTATTTTATATTATTTACTATTTATGATATTACTGTTAATGACATGTTAATTTTCTTTATTATGTTAGGTTACCTAGATTCTGCAATATGTCTTGAATGTTAACTGTTTATGTCTCACTTATTTAAATATTTTGACTTTTTTAATTGATGGACTACACACTCATACTCTATATACATGTTATGCAAATGTTGTATCTCAAACTTGCACATACTATATTTATTATAATGTCAAAAAAACTATGTTTGGTAATCTTTTTATTTCAGTATCAAATAGAAATGAAACTATTTTAGTTAAGTAATTATAAAATTACTCAAAACATTAATTTAAATTTTTGTAAAAAGTTATGAACAAATTAATGTCAAGATGTTTATGTTGTTTATTTTAAATTTATTATATTGTTTTATCTCAACTTATATAATATATTTATTACATGATGATAGTTTTACAATTCAATTTTATTAAACTCTATGTTATTTTTTAAAAGTTTGACTCGTCAAATTCATCACATAAGAAATTATTTGCACGATATGAGAAAATAAATTATAGTCACAATCAATGTTGAACATAAAATGCATGCAATCTTTTTGAGATGACCTACATTTATGAATAATTAATTTAATGAAGTGATTAGTCGCATAAAAGAAAACTTTTATATTTTTTATGTTAGTGGTCGTGGCTTAGAACACAATTTAAATACGTGTAGAATGTTATAGATTACCAGATCTTTGATATCAATATATATAAATATATGGTTACTCTAATTATACATGGAAATTAGATAGTCCAAAAAATGGGGATCTATGTCCTCAAGTTTTTATTTTTGATGTTAGGTCCATTAATATTCTATCTAGATCAAAACAAACATGTTAATAATATGTCTTTGGGATATATAAACGCTCTATTTGTCTCATGACAATAATTGAAAACTTATTTACTTATGATGTAATAAAGAAACAAGAAATTAGTATGAACTTCTGATATTACTTCATGTGTGCCTCCCCCCTTCACAATGGGGTTGGCTTCACCACCACTTGCGACTATCATTTTTTAATAGACTTTTCGGTTAGTATCTGAGGTAGAAAAGCAGACATGACAGAGCGACACTAAAAATTGAATTCTTCTATATGGACCAAAAATGACACTCGATTCAAGACATTTTTGTCTTTATGATGCATAAAAACAAAATCAAGGAGAAAAGTAAATTATTTCTCTCATTAGTATTGTTCTTATGCATACATAAAGAAAAAAAATATGTCACTTTTGATGCAAATATTTCATGACAGAACCTTTCCCTACCAAGTTTCTTCAAAAATGAAAACTATGCTACAAATGGAAGCGGTTCATATTGATGGAAATCTTCAAGATCCCAAATTCTGAAAATGTTGGTGTCGAAAGTTTTTTTGACTGATAGGGCTGCAGTACAATTAGCAAGAAGAACTTGCTAGGGGTCTATGATTAGGGGTATCTAGGGGTATCTATTTCTTCTATCTTTGTGATTTTTGTACTTGTCGGATCATAATGCTCATATCATCATCAAAGGTTCGTTCTTTTGTATATGACATGCCCAGATTAGTGCTATATTCATAGCTTACTCTTCATATATTGAGCAGTCGATAAAAAAATAATGTTGCAAATGTCGTGGTGAAGTGCCCCAAATGGTCCATGTAACGAATGTCATTGTGTGAATGATAATATTTGTGGCATCATTGCCGTTAATTATGAGAATCTTATGGGGAATGACATATGGTATCTCGTAAGGTACCATAAGAATGTAGATTCTAACATACAGTATTCATTGGACTCAAATTTGTTGTGACGGACTGCAGTTCCAAATGTTGTTTTAGACCATCCCAACTATACATCTACCCCTAATACCCACCCCTAAAGATCGATGGGATGTTTTTATGGTAGAAATTAATTGTAAAACACCTGAAATTACATCTCAAAATAGCGAATTTTGGACCCCAATGTGTTACCGGATGATCCGTGATAGAAAATGCTTACACAATTATCAAAAAGTTTCTCATGAGGTTTTCTTCACAACATTTGTCCTTTGTAATTTATTTCATATTAATTCTCTACTAAAGTTCATATATAAATATAAAATGCCATCTTGTGCAACAAACAATAACTCATCATCCAATTTCTATATGATTTTGGCGAATAAGTGATCCAAGTTGACCAGTACGATACTATATATCTGTAACAATATTTTGTCCAAGGATAAAGGTACAATGGTAGGTAGAGGCAAGAGAAACCCGAACTTAGACACCAGGGCTAAGTCCACTATGTTTGAAGTGTATGAGATGAAAATCAGCACTTGGAGAGTCATGCCCAGACACGCAACAACAGTTGCAGAGCGCAGCAGTGTGAGACTATTAAATGGGAGTGAGCAATAGTTATGCACTGGAGCGCATAGCTGGAAGAGATGTGAAGCTTCACTGACGGTTACACTCAACTACTCAAGTGGTACGCAACAATAGAGAGGTGCCTATTGGTTAGAAAAATTCTACCCATAGCACATCTTATACCCGGCCACATAGCCGCTCCTCGGGAATACTCATCTGCCGTTTTCCTCCACTAAGTCCTGCTGCTGCGCCAGTCCATTAAGACCTGCTGCTGCATGCCTTTTCATTAAGTGGATATCTCCAGCAGCCATTTTGCATGCCTTTTCATGCAAAAAGGATGCATGATCTCGTAACCAAATAAAAATCTAACAGATATGAATACGTACATATAACAGATCTCGTAACCAAATAAAAATATAACATATATGAATACGTACTGTATGTAAAATAGTTACAGACCATTCATTTATTTTTGTTCGAAAATTTCTTTTTATGCATTTGTATAAGTACTGTACGTATCATAATCAGGATTCATTCACTTAACCATAAATGGATTCAATTCAGATTTGTCTAGTGTTCTAGTAATTTGCATAACGATACATACAGTACACAATTTCTACAACGCACTCTTTTATGCAGCTGTATAAGTACTGTATGTAAAGAGATTCAATTTCAGATGTGTCGAGTGTTCCAGCATCTTGTATAATTATATGTACAGTACACAATTTCTACAACCCCCTCTTTTATGCAATCGGCCAAGTACTGTTTGTAACATAGTTACAGACCATTCATTCATTTAAGCTGTATAAGTACTATACGTAAAGGGATTCAATTCAGATGTGTCGAGTGTTCCAGCATATTGTATAATTATACGTACAGTACACAATTTCTACAACCCCCTTCTATAAGTACTGTACGTAAAAGGATTCAATTCAATGTTGTTATTGTATTCTGTAGGTACTGTACTAATACGGGAATACAGGTGGGTGGATTAGAACGGGAGAGAATAATTACAAGAGAAAAAACGAATTAATACACTTTGCATGGACTTTGCATGGACTTTGCATGTAGAGACATAATGTTGCATGGACTTTGCATGAGAAGTTTGGGAGTCATGGCCGTCTTTTCGGCTTCCGAGAATAATTACGGCTGATTGCAGGTTTTTGTATGATATCAAGAAATCGGGTGGGCTGTCGGGTCTATAATGAATGGTGGGTAGCGTAACTCATTGGTTATGCTAGCAACCACAAAAGGGTGCGAGCAGTTACATCCGCAAGCTTTCAGCGCTCATGAGCTTTCCAGAGGAAAGGGATGCGAGTAGTTATGTAAGAGAGAGACGGGGTGCGAGCGGTAACTTCCCACCCCACCCTCATGCGCTTGCCATAGAGTAGGGGGCGCAAGAAACATAGATCTTGAATCTAGAGGGATAAATATAGGAGTTGCGCTACACATAGTCACATTTGTACCCGATCACTTCGATTAGAAAAATTCTACCCATAGCACATATTATACCCGGCCACATAGCCGCTCCTCGGGAATACTCATTTGCCGTTTTCCTGCACTAAGTCCTGCTGCTACGCCAGTCCATTAAGACCTGTTGCTGCATGCCTTTTCATTAAGTGGATATCTCCAGCAGCCATTTTGCATGCCTTTTCATGCAAAAAGGATGCATGATCTCGTAACCAAATAAAAATCTAACATATATGAATACGTACATATAACAGATCTCGTAACCAAATAAAAATATAATAGATATGAATATGTACTGTATGTAAAATAGTTACAGACCATTCATTTATTTTTGTTCGAAAATTTCTTTTTATGCATTTGTATAAGTACTGTACGTATCATAATCAAGATTCATTCACTTAACCATAAATGGATTCAATTCAGATTTGTCTAGTGTTCTAGTAATTTGCATAACGATATGTACAATACACAATTTCTACAACGCACTCTTTTATGCAGCTGTATAAGTACTGCACGTAAAGAGATTCAATTTCAGATGTGTCGAGTGTTCCAGCATCTTGTATAATTATACGTACAATACACAATTTCTACAACCCCCTCTTTTATGCAATCGGCCAAGTACTGTATGTAACATAGTTACAGACCATTCATTCATTTAAGCTGTATAAGTACTATACGTAAAGGGATTCAATTCAGATGTGTCGAGTGTTCCAGCATATTGTATAATTATACGTACAATACACAATTTCTACAACCCCCCTTCTATAAGTACTGTACGTAAAAGGATTCAATTCAATGTTGTTATTGTATTCTGTAGGTACTGTACTAATACGGGAATACATGTGGGTGGATTAGAACGGGAGATAATAATTACAAGAGAAAAAATGAATTAATACACTTTGCATGGACTTTGCATGGACTTTGCATGTAGAGACATAATGTTGCATGGACTTTGCATGAGAAGTTTGGGAGTTCTGGCCGTCTTTTCGGCTTCCGAGAATAATTACGGCTGATTGCAGGTTTTTGTATGATATCAAGAAACCGGGTGGGCTGTCGGGTCTATAATGAATGGTGGGTAGCGTAACTCTTCGATTAGTACCAAATTGATGGCTCAGCCGGTTTCATATCTCATTTGTAAGTTCCTGAGAAATATTCCCACTCCTCTCGACACTCGAATCGTCTCTCCTCTGCCCAAACCCCTGTCAAACCACAGCGGTTGCTCTGCCCCCCAAATCGGCCGCCTCTCCCGCACCCTTGCCGCTGCCTCCCTCGACCGAGCTGCTCCATTACCGCCGCAGCTACCTGCGCTGGTGTCTCAGCTCTCCCCCACTTCTCCCTTTCTGCACGCTTCTACCTCCGCGGCTCACTCCGCTCCCCGCGGCTACCTCCGCAGCTCTCTCCACTCCCCCCGCTTCTTCTTACTTTCAGACGATCTGTTGCGTCCGTTGTTGTCTCCGCCGTAGGCACCAGAGAGTGAGGGTGCAACCTTGCAGCATTAGAGATTGTCATTTCTGGTTTTACCCAAAAGGTAGATATTGTGCTATGTTTTTTCCTGATTCACATTTCCCTCTTTGTAGCTGAATGTTGACTGGAAATGCACTGTGTTTTTACAATCAGTATGTATTGTACTTATGGGTACCACACTTATGGATGTCGTGCTTATGGATACATTATATAGATGAGTCTTGACCATATGGGCACTGCACTTTTGAAATTACTACAAATTCGATATTCAACTTATGTCTGCAATTTATAAAAAGAAAAATTGTCCTGGGACCCATGTTCTTATGGTATACGGTAGGTACTGTGCTTAAGTGTCTAGATCACTTACACAATTGTGTTTGATGTTTTAATGTGCTATGTACTTATACGTCAGTAACTTAGTTGAACTGAACAAGTGGATATCGTAATGTATGGCATGCATTTTATATTCGAAATTAAGAAGTGGGTATTGTACTTTTGGCATCATTAACAAAAAGACAGTAAAAATTTTTGACCAGATGACCAATGTTGGTATGGGATTCCATAGGTACTGTGCTTAGGCTTCTAGACTAGTTATACAACTATGGTTGATTTTGTATTTTGCTAAGTACTATATTTATGTGTCAGTAACTGATATTTAAATTAACAAGTGGGTATCGTACTTATATATGAATTTTATAGTTGATTTTATAATTTGTGAAGATGACCCATTTTTTCATGGACTAAGTACTCTGTTTGTGCTTCTAGGACAGTTCTACCACTATGATTGATTTTGTATTTTGCTAGGTACTGTGCTTATGTGTCAGTAACTGAGTTTGAAACTAATAAATATGTACCGTACTTGTGGATCCATTGAATAGTTGATTTTGTAATTTGTCCAGATTACCCAAATTGTTATGGGATTCCGTAGGTACTGTGCTTATTCTTGTAGACCATTTATACAATTATGCTCAGATTTTGTAATTTCCTAGGTATTATATTTATGCATCAGTAACTTTATTGAAATTAACAAGTGAGTACCATACTTATGAAGGTATTTATAGTTGATTTTTGATCTGATCTGCACTGCACTTTTGAGATCGTTATCAATTGGTTACTCATCTTATGTCCGCAATTTGTAAAAAAAAAATTATCAAGATGACCCATGATTTTGTGGGATTCCGTAGGTAATGTGTTTATGCTTGTAGACCAGTTATATAATTATACTTGATTTTTTATTTTACTTGGTACTGTACTTATTCTTATTAATTTGGTTGTAATTAATAAGTGAGCACCGTATTTATGGATGCATTTTATAGTTGATTCTTGACCTGATGTGCACTGTACTTTTGAGGCCATTATGAATTGGTTACTCGGCTTATGTCTGCATTGTGTAAAAAAAAATTGTCTAGATGTCCCATGTTGTGTGTTTCTGTAGGTACTGTGCTTATGCTTCTAGACCAGATATACAAATATACCTGATTTGTAATTTGCTAGGTATTGTACTTATGCGTCGGTAGCTTAGTTGAAAATTAACAAGTGGGTACCATGCTTATGCATGTATTTTATAGTTGATTCTTGATCTAATGTGCATTGTATTTTTGGCATCATTAACAAAGTGTCAGTAAAATTTTTTATCCATATAACAAATGTTGCTATGGGATTCCCAAGAAACTGTACTTGCGGTTGTAGGCATGTCATACAAATAAGTTTGATTTTGTATTTTATTAGCTATTCCACTTATGCGTCAGTAACTGAGTCTAAAATTAACAAGTGGGTACCGTACTTATGTATGCATTTGAAATTAACAAGTGTGTACCGTACTTATGTATGAAATTAGTTGATTTTGTAATTTGTCCATAAGACCCATTTTGTTGTGGGATTCCGTAGGTACTGTACTTATGCTTCTGGAGCATTTATGCATTATGTTTGATTTGTAATTTGCTAGATAATGTACTTATGCATGAGTACCTTAGTTGAAATTAGCAAGTGGGTACCGTACTTATGCATTTTATAGTTGATTGTTGATCTTGTGTGCACTGTACTTTTGGCATCATTAACAAAGTGTAAGTAAAAAAAATTGTCCTGGTGACCAATGTTGCTATAGGATTCCCAAGATACTGTGCTTGCGGTTGTAGGCCAATTATACAAATATGGATAATTTTGTATTTTTTAAGTACTATACTTATGCATTCATATGACCCATTTTGTTATGGGATTCAGTAGGTATTGTACTTACGCTTCTAGACCAGTTGTGCTTTATGCTTGATTTGTAATTTTCTAGGTACTGTACGTATGCATCAGTAACTTAGTTGAAAATTAATAAGTGGGTATCATACTTATGGATGCATTTTATAGTTGATTGTTGATCTGATTTGCCCTGTACTTTTGAGATCAGTATCAATTGGGTACTCAACTTATGTCTCCAAAATGTAAAAAAAAAATTTGTCGATATGACCAGTGTTACTATGGAATACCATAGGTATTGTGCTTATACTTGTATACCTGTTATACAATTATGGTTGAATATGTATTTTTTTAGGTCTTGTATTTGTGCTTGAGTCACCTTCAAAGTATATATATGTATATACTATTCTACTCTTCTAAACATGAGAACTCGTCTTTGTCATTATCCCCATATGTTATTCACGTGTTGATCATGTATCTCCACTACTACAGAAACAACATTCAAGGTCGCTTTTCTGAGCGTCGGTTATTTAGGAAATCCGACGCCTATAACATTCAACGTCGGTGATTTAGGAAACCCGACGTCTATATTCAAAGACCATCCAGACACGGGTATCACTTTGCATTCAACGTCGGTTGGGTAAAACAAAACCGATGGCTAAAATCGCCCGCGAAATCCAATTTTCGAGTGAAAAAAAATTGGCCCCAAAGTGTCACATACAGTGTCGGGTTTTTAACTTCTAACCGACGCCTATATAAGATGAAAATTTGCGTGAAAAGATCCAATTTTGGTGTCAGTTATCCTTTGATAACCGACGCTGATAATGGTTCCCGCCAAATAATTTAGGGCAAAGATTGTCTAATTGGACGTCAATTTTTAAGGAACAACCGAAGTCAAAGAGTTTAGGTGTCATTTTTTTTGATAACAGACGTCGTTTACCAACTTAATAGACCCACAAACAGCAACTGTTCCCCTTTCTTTTGTTTCATCACGAAGCCTTTCTCTGCTCTTGCTGCGTCGCCACCCGCCCGCCCGCTGCTGCTCGCCGCCTGCTGCTGGCCGTCGTCGTCGTTGCTTCTCGCTCACCGCCGACGCTGCCTGCTGCTTGCTCACCGTCGACGCCGCTGCTGCTCGCTCGCTCGCCGCCGACACTGCCTGCTTCTCTGCATTTCCTGCTGGTCGCCGCCGCTGCCTCCTGCTTCCACTCTGCTCTCCGCCACCGCCTTTTTGTCTGCTTCCACTAGCTTCGGTATAGGTAAACTTGATATTTCATCTGCTTCCACTAGCTGTGTCACCGCTACCTCCTGCTTCCACTAGCCGCCACCTTTTCATCCTACCCTCCTCCCGGCTACTACACGGTCGTGGTCAAGCCATCACTGCCTGATCAAGCCTCCACCTTGATTTTACTGATTTCCATCAACTAATTAGTATTTATACTGATTTGTATCTACTGATTTGTATTTATTATCTACTGGTTTTTATTCATTTATCTACTGATTAGTAATAATGTACTGTTTTAACTTGTCTAATTCTCATGCTTGACATAATTTAATAAATTTTTATGCATGTTGAAATAAGATTCAAACCTGTCCATTCTATCATCCTAATTTGATTTGATTATGTGCTTTGAACCCTTGAAACATGCGTGTTAAAGATACATTGATGTTGAATGTCAAAATTAACTCACACGTGGGTCTTCTAAATGATTATGTGAACTCCTACATCAATAATATATAGTATTCTTTGTGCACCCCAATACCTTGTGAATCATGTATGCGCCATAAGGTGATTAAATACCTAAATCTTGACTTGAAATATGACCTGGTATGTATGTTGATATATGAAGCTCTAGTTAAAACTTCAAGATTGACCCTGATTCAAATCTTTGATATATGGAATCAAGGTTTAATTATTTACTATTTAGTATTTACTAACAAGCATGATTAATGATGTTACACAAAACTTAGGATATGAATGATGAAATTAGGTTTGTAGGTATAAGATGATAACATACATGTATTTGTTGGCTTAGAAACTCGTCCAAGATTTACTCATTAGGAGTAAATCTTGGATAGTCCCCGGTTTGGGACTGTTCTTGAACACCTAATCTCACTTAGGATGTAAGTGTATAATGTGTATTGGGTTTTTGATAAAATTTCGGCAGCATTACCCCGTTTGTTCTCTAAGTACATATGTACGTAGAAAATAGTGGGGAAATGCTGCCGAAATTTTCTTGAAAACTCAATACACATTATACACTTACTAGTGAGATTAGGGGTTCAAGGATGGGATAGGTGGTACACATTTATTATATATAAGAATGACATCACATGTATTTGTTGGCCTAGAAACCCGTCCAAAATTTACTCATTAGGAGTAAATCTTAGATAGTCCCCGGTTTCAGACTGTTCTTGAACACCTAATCTCATTTAGGTTGTTTTAACCATTAATTATATATAAGACCTTAAACCCTAAAGTTTTAACCATAAACTCTAATTTGTTAACCGTAGACCCTAATCTTGTCCTAATATATACTTGTTTTCTCTTTGATCATAGAATGGATAGATCATGGATGTCCATTCGCAATCGATGCACCCCAGAGTTTATATCTGGTCTTGATCAGTTTATTAGATTTGCCGAGGAACATAGGAAAGAACCTGGAGATAGGTTCTACTGTCCATGTAGGCATTGCGGTAACAACTTGAAAGTCAGCACTGGTAACGAAATCAAAAGTCATGTCATGTGCAATGGGATTGTATAAGGCTATACAGAATAGCACTGGCATGGAGAGATTTCAAACTCGAAACCAGTGGATCTCGATAGCAGTGCTTGGCTGGAAAAGAAATTGCCTCCGATGACGTAGATGTGAACGAACCAGTTCTAGTAGACATCGTTGATGCGATGCTGGATAGTTGTAGGGTAGAGTACACCGATCCACCTCCTATATTTAGAAACATTGTGCATGATGCTGAGATACCATTATACAAAGGCTGTGCTAAGTTTACGAAGCTTAGTGCTGTGTTGAGATTGTATAAGTTGAAAGCTAACAATAGCTGGAGCGATAAAAGCTTCACTTCATTGTTGACTTTGCTGAAAGAAATGCTTACATGAAGGAAACGAGCTGCCAATATCAACATACCGGGTAAAGAAATTATTGTGCCCAATGGGAATGGAGGCCAAGAAGATACACGCATGCCCGAATGATTGTGTATTATTTCAAAAAGACTATGTGGATTTGAAAGATTGTCCAAAATGTGGTGCGTCACAGTATAAATTGATGACTTCGGGGGAGTCCAAAACTGATTCTCCTGCCAAGGTGATGTGGTATCTACCTATAATATCACAGTTTCAACGCTTGTTTGCAAATCTGAAAGATGCAAAGAATTTGAGGTGGCATGCAGATGTTAAGAAAAATAATGATGGGATCCTATGACATGAGTCTGATTCCCCACAGTGGAAGAAGATTGATGTATTGTACCCCAAATTTGGTGAAGAAGATAGGAATCTAAGACTTGGGCTTTGTACAGATGGGATGAATCTGTATGGGACATTGAGTAGCCAACATAGCACTTGGCCAGTCATTCTTGTTATATACAATCTTCCTCCCTGGATGTGTATGAAAAATAAGTACGTTATATTGGCGTTGTTGATATCGTGCCCTAAACAACCCGAAAATGATATCGATGTTTATCTTGAACCTCTGATTGATGACTTAAAGAAACTTTGGGCTGAAGGTGTGATGACCTACAATGCTTCAGAAAGAGAGACATTTCGTTTGCACGCTATGTTGTTTTGCACTATTAATGACTTTCCAACATACGAGAATTTGTCTGGATATAGTGTCAAAGGAGCTAAAGCGTGTCCTATATGTGAAGAAAACACTGATTCAATAAGACTAAAACATGGCAGCAAGACTATATATCTTGGTCATTGAAGGTTTCTTTCAAAATTCCATCCGCATCATAGGAAGCGCAAAACATTCAATGGATGGAATGATGAACTGAGTGCACCTAAACCTATACTAGGGGATGTTGTTTATGAAAGAGTAAAAGACATTGTCAATGAATTTGGTAAGAAATCACAATGTAGTATGGCCACATGGAGTGACAATTCTTCATTCAAGAAGAAGTCAATATTTGGGGATCCTTATTAGAGTTCTTTGACAGTCAGACATTGTATCGATGTAATGCACGTTGAGAAAAATGTCTGTGATAACGTCATTGGTACTCTATTAAATATACCAGGTAAGACTAAAGATGGGATAAAATCCAGACTGGACCTACGTGAAATGGGAATAAGGTCAGAATTAACAGAATTACATGAAATGGGTAATAAAAGAACATACTTACCTCCCGCTTGTTACACGTTGTCTAGAAAGGAGAAGAAAGCTTTTTGTGAATGCTTGCTAAATGTTAAGGTGCCACATGGTTACTCATTCAACATCCATAGATTGGTATCAATGAAAGATCTGAAGTTGATAGGTCTTAAATCTCATGATTGTCACACTCTAATGCAACAAATATTGCCCGTGGCAATTCGATCTATATTGCTGAAGCATGTAAGGTTTTCAATCACTAGACTTTGTTTCTTTTTCAACAGTCTATGCAACAAAGTTATTGACCCTGATACTCTCGATAATTTGCAAAGAGAAGTGGTTGTTACCCTATGTCAGCTTGAGATGTATTTCCCTCCTTCGTTCTTTGATATCATGGTACATCTTGTTGTCGACTTGACTAGGGAAGTGAAAATGTTGGGACCAGTTTTATTGCATTGGATGTATCCCTTTGAACGATACATGAGCGTTTTTAAAGGTGATGTTCAAAACTATTATCGGCTTGAAGGGAGTATTATTGAAGGTTATGTGGCGAGAGAGGTTATGGATTTTTGCAATGACTTTCTGAGTGGTAATAACACTCCTGTTAATGACAAGAATACTGAGGAGGGCAAAGGAATTTTGGGATCACGGGTGAAAGTAATCAGCCGTGAGCAGTTGGAACAAGGCTACTTGTATATTTTACACAACATGGACGAAGTGAGTGTTTATATCGAGGAACATACCAATGTCATCAAGAGACAACATCCTCGAGCAAGTTCAATGTGGCTTGCTAGAGAGCATAACAAGACTTTTACTAAGTGGTTTGAAGATAAAGTCTTGCATCAACTATCTCAAATACCAAATGATATTACAGAAACTATCAAATGCTTCACCTTTAAACCAAAACTGAATGTTATGTCTTATGAAGGGTTTGACATTAATGGGTTCACATATTACACAAAGTGCCAAGATGATAAGAGTGTCATCCAAAACAATGGGGTCACTCTTCACGCGTCGACTATGTATTTTGCAAGTGCAAAGTATAAGAGTCCACGTGAAGCTAAAATGTCATATTACGGTGTCATTGAAGACATATGGGAGTTTGACTACATAGATTTCAGAATTCCGCTCTTAAAATGTAATTGGGTTGATAACACCAAAGGAGTTATAGTGGATGAATTGGGTTTCACACTTCTACAGAACCTACCTTTAGTGTCAGTTATTTAAGGCCTTTAGTGTCGGTTTCTAAGCGACACCTATGTGGGAGACACTAAAAGCTCACCCATTACGCGTCGGTTCTAAAACTGACGCCCAAACTCTTCCCGCGCCACCGAAATTGCGCCTGTTTGCTGTGGTGCGAAGGTATAGGCGTCAGTTATTAGATAAGAAACCGACACCATATACCTTCGGGCAACAGAAAGGGCGCCATCTTGGCCACTATCAGCGTCGGTTATTAGATAATAAACCGACGCCATATACCTTTGTGCCACAGGGAACATGCATCGGTTATTTATATAAAACCGACACTATAACTTTGTGTGTCGGTGTTATACAAATAATCGACGCCTATTGTTTTTTTTTCTGTCAGTCTGCAGACCTGCTGTGGCTGGTCGCAGGATGAGAAACCTGCAGTTAACTGCAGGTTTTATGACATCCATTGATATCAGCCAACAACAGGCCACAAACCTACAAATTTAACAACAAAAATATTCACACATGCATTTAGCAATACAACCTGCAGTTCCATTTTATTTTCACACATTTAGAAACATTCATGTAGCTAGCAATCTGTAGTTCCATTCATTCACATTCACACATGTAGAAACATTCATATAGCAACCAACACTTTCATTCATTTTCACTCAGACACATGTAGAAACATCTAGACATGTAGAAACATTCACACATATATTATAATTCAGAAATTCATTTACAAAATATCATTCTTTAGTCATTATTCTCTATCAACATCCCAATTATATTTTAAAACCCCCACTATTTGTATGGTTGTTGCCCATTCTTCTCTTACTTCATTTAATTCTCCCATCGTATAGGGAGCATGTACATCTGGTAAGTCCGTTCCTGTAGTGGGGTCAGCTTTAAACACCTGTAAAGAAAATGATGTATATATATAATTAATGAGCTATAAATAAGATTGATATATTTCATATTATCTAATGAGACTATATAATACTTGAGAAATACAATCGATGTCCATACAACATGACAGACTAACACATATATAGTACATAACAACAACAACGTCGAATTTACATACAACACTAGCTTAGTACATATATAGTGGGACTAAGGTGACGATCCCACCTGCTAAAACAGGTTACCGACAACTACATGTTACGACTGGGAGGTCGTGATTCAGTAACTGTATTCATTAGCAGGAGGACAAATAGATCCACCTGCTAATGCATACGGTTGCTGAATCACGACCTCCCAGTCATAACATGTAGTTGTCGGTAACCTGTTTTAGCAGGTGGGATCGTCACCTTAGTCCCACTATATATGTACTAAGCTAGTGTTGTATGTAAATTCTGAGCTGCTGTTGTTATGCATTATATATGTGTTAGTCTGACATGTTGTTATATGAATCTGAAGCACTTGTGTGTGCTGCACTTTATGTATTGTATCTATATCCTGCTTCTCTTCATTGGGGCTTCTTTTGCTGTTTCATGGCTTGCTGCCTATATATCTATATAACCTTTGGCGAACGCCTGCATATCCTCTTGGACCCATTGTGTGGTCGTAACATGTAGTTGTCATTGAGCATCACTGATAGCCTAGTTAGTTAGCACATTGATTTGGTTAGTAACAATAAAGGTTAATCTTGAATAGGTGAATACATAAAAACGTATATTAATTAAATTGGGAGTGGCATTTAATACCTTGAATTAATCTATTTTTCTTTGGGTAACAAACTCCTCCCAGTCTTTGGGGTCCAAGTAGTTCCATTGCTGTGTGGCTTCCTTCTTCCTATATTTATTTTTCAAAGAGAATACAAACAAAAATTATTAGTGTAGAGTTAGTGAAATACTGATCAATGTCTAGAATTGGAATCAATCAAGAACCTATTCTCAACATCGCATATGTAATCTCGGGTGAGATTGGTCCTATAGTTATTTAGCACCCTCCCACAATGTTTAGCATTTGTATTAACTAGAAGATAATGAAACATCAAATCAGAAAATGATATTGATATTAAAAAAGTAAACATTTAGCTTCAATAAAAAAATATAAACATGCATGCCTCTAAAATTGTGATCTTTTATCAATTAACAATCCTTCATTGTGATCTCCGTGCACATATAAGTCATCACTAGCTTCAATATTTTGTGGAGTTGGCAACCCAACTGAGAATGGACTGGAGTCATCATATTTATCATAGTACTCTTCTTCATCTATATGATCTTCAATGAACTGTCTTTTACCATGAAGAACAACCGACCATTTATCATTTGTAGGATCATCGATATAAAATACTTGTTTCGCCTGTGATGCCAATATGAATGGTTCAGCCTTCTCACCAATCTTTTCAAAGTTCACTAAAGTGAAACCCAATTCATCCACTATAACTCCTTTGGTGTTATCAACCCAATTACATTTGAAGAGCGGAATTTTGAAATCTATGTAGTCAAATTCCCATATCTCTTCAATGACACCGTAATATGACATTTTAGCTTCACATGGACTCTTATCCTTTGCACTTGCAAAAAACATAGTCGGTGCTTGAAGGGTGACCCCACTGTTTTGGACGACACTCTTATCATCTTGGCACTTTGTGTAATATGTGAATCCATTAATGCCATACCCTTCATAAGACATAACAGTCAACTTTGGTTTAAAGGCGAGGCATTTGATAGTTTCAGTAATATCATCTGGTGTTTGAGATAGTTGATGTAAGACTTTATCTTCAAACCACTTAATTAAAGTCTTGTTATGCTCTCTAACAAGCCACATTGTATTGGCTCGAGGATATTGTCTTTTGATGAAATTGGTATGTTCCTCGATATAAACGTTCACTTCATCCATGTTGTGTAAAATATACAAATGACCTTGTTCCAACTGCTCACGGCTGATTACTTTCACACGTGATCCCAAAATTCCTTTGCAAAATAGCTCGTCAATATTCTTTTCATTATCAGGAGTGTCATTACCACTGAGAAAGTCATTGCAGAAATCCATAACCTCTCTCGCCACATAACCTTCAATAATACTCCCTTCAGGCCGATAACGGTTTCGAATATCACCTTTAAAAACGCTCATGTATCATTCAAAGGGATACATCCAATGCAAGAAAACCGGTCCCAAGATTTTCACTTCCCTAGTCAAGTGGACAACAAGATGTACCATGATATCAAAGAACAAAGGAGGGAAATACATCTCAAGCTGACATAGGGTAACAACCACTTCTCTTTGCAAATTATCGAGAGTCTCAGGGTCAATAACTTTGCTGCAGAGACTGTTGAAAAAGAAACAAACTCTGGTGATTGCAAACCTTACATGCTTCGAAAATATAGATTGAATTGCCACAGGCAATATTTGTTGCATTAGAGTGTGACAATCATGAGATTTAAGACCTATCAACTTCAGATCTTTCATTGATACCAATCTATGGATGTTGGATGAGTAACCATGTGGCACCTTAACATTTAGCAAGCATTCACAAAAAGCTTTCTTCTCCTTTCTAGACAACGTGTAACAAGCGGGAGGTAAGTATGTTCTTTTATTACCCATTTCACGTAATTCTGTTAATTCTGACCTTATTCCCATTTCACGTAGGTCCAGTCTGGATTTTATCCCATCTTTAGTCTTACCTGGTATATTTAACAGAGTACCAATGATGCTATCACAGACATTTTTTTCAACGTGCATTACATCGATACAATGTCTGACTGTCAAAGAACTCCAATAAGGAAGATCCCAAAATATTGACTTCTTCTTGAATGAAGAATTGTCACTCCGTGTAGTACATTGTGATCTTTTACCAAATTCATTAACAAAGTCTTTTACTCTTTCATAAACAACCTCCCCTGGTATAGGTTTAGGTGCACTGCGTTCCTCATTCAATCCATTGAATGCTTTGCGCTTCCTACGATACGGATGGAATTTTGGAAGAAACCTTCGATGACCGAGATATACATTCTTACCGCCATGTTTTAGTCTTGTTGAATCAGTGTTCTCTTCACATATAGGACACGCTTTAGCTCCTTTGACACTATATCTAGACAAATTCCCATATGCTGGAAAGTCATTAATAGTGCAAAACAACATAGCATGTAAACGAAATGTCTCTCTTCGTGAAGCATCATAGGTCATCACACCTTCACCCCAGAGTTTCTTTAAGTCATCAATCAGAGGTTAAAGATAAACTTCGATGTCATTTCAAGGTTGTTTAGGGCCCGATATCAACAACGATAACATTATGTACTTATTTTTCATACACAGCCAGGGAGGAAGATTGTATATAACAAGCATGACTGGCCAAGTGCTATGTTGGCTGCTCAATGTCCCGTACGGATTCATCCCGTCTGTATAAAGCCCAAGTTTTAGATTCCTGACTTCTTCACCAAATTCAGGGTACGATACATCAATCTTCTTCCACTGTGGGGAATCAGTCGCATGTCGTAGGATCCCATCATTATTTTTCTTAACATCTGCATGCCACCTCAAAATATTCGCATCTGTCGGATTGGCAAACAAGCGTTGAAAGTGTGATATTATAGGTAGATACCACATCACCTTGGCAGGAGAACCAGTTTTGGACTCCCCCGAAGTCATCAATTTATACCGTGACGCACCACATTTTGGACAATCTTTCAAATCCGCATAGTCCTTTTGAAATAATACACAATCATTAGGGCATGCGTGTATCTTCTTGGCATCCATTCCCATTGGGCACAACAATTTCTTTACCTGGTATGTTGAGATTGGCATCTCGTTTCCTTCAGGAAGCATTTCTTTCAACAAAGACAGCAATGACGTGAAGCTTTTGTCACTCCATCTATTGTTAGCTTTCAACTTATACAATCTCAACACAGCGTTAAGCTTCGTAAACTTAGTACAACCTGTGTATAACGACATCTCAGCATCATGCACAATGTTTCTAAAAATGGGAGGTGGATCAGTGTGCTCTACCCCACAACTATCCAGCATCGCATCAACGATGTCTAGTGGAACTAGTTCATTCACATCTACGTCATCGTAGGCAATTTCTTCTTCCACACAAGCACTGCTATCGACATCCACTGGTTTCGGGTTTGAAATCTCTCCATGCCAGTGCCATTCTGTATAGCCTTGTATAATCCCGTTGCACATGACATGAGTTTTAATTTCATCACCAGTGTTGACTTTCAAGTTGTTACCGCAATGCCTACATGGACAGTAGAACCTATCTCCAGGTTGTTTCCTATGTTCCTCGGCAAATCTAATGAACTGGTCAAGACCAGAAATAAACTCTGGGGTGCAGTGATTGCGAATGGACATCCATGATCTATCCATTCTATGATCAAAGAGAAAACAAGTATATATTAGGACAAGATTAGGGTCTAGGGTTAACAAATACATGTGATGACATTATTATATATAATAAATGTGTACCAGCTATCCATTCTTGAACACCTAATCTCACTAGTAAGTGTATAATGTGTATTGGGTTTTCAAGAAAATTTCGGCAGCATTTCCCCGTTGTTCTCCAAGTACATATGTACTTAGAGAACAAACGGGGAAATGCTGTCGAAATTTTCTTGAAAACCCAATACACATTATACACTAACATCCTAAGCGAGATTAGGTGTTCAAAAATAGTCCCAAACCGGGGACTGTCCAAGATTTACTCCTAATGAGTAAATCTTGGACGGGTTTCTAGGCCAACAAATAATGTGTTGGATGGGTTTCATGTAGCAACTTTCAGTTCCATTCATTAATCTCTTTTTACATCCACACACAGGGGTGTAACCCTAAACAGTAACTAAACAAAGGGGTTGGTGTACCCCTAAACATGCGCATAATTAAAAAAACTATTAATACAGACAAGTCTAGATAGATAGACAACTAAATACTACACCAACATGGTCCCGCATCAGTAACTTCGAGGACTTATCATTGTGGCGATCTTCTCCTGAAGTTCAAAATAGAAAGCAGCTATGAGTATTGATTGCTTGACAATTATATTTATTAATTGGATTTATCGTGGTCTTTTTGATGATGAAGCTGTGTCACGAAGCTCCTCACTGTATTTAGACGAATCTGAACTGACAGGGGCCTCAAATTTAGATTCGTCCGAGCTGATATGCGACGACGTGCGTTCATACCGCAGTAGATGATCGGGGGTCTCGCAGTTGTTGTTGGTTATCCAAACTTTGATGGAATTATGGCCAATTGGACGGAGAAAAAGCCTGTTGCAACGGACCACATGCATCTCTCCAATCCAATCACGCCAACCGGATTTTGATACAAGATTTCCCTCCAAATCATACTCAACCTCGATAACATGTGAATAATTGACAAAAGTTAGGGTCACTTTACCAGGCATGTAGTGTCTTCCTTTTAGAAAACGCCAATGTTTGGGTATGACCAATTGGTTTAAGGAACGATCATCTAGGATGATGTCCAATTGTTCTTCAATAGGGAACGTTAACATTGACATAGAGGCCCAGTTCATAGTGACTGTTATGGGTGGACAGAGACTGCATAATATTAGTATTAACAAAGTGTAAGTACATATAACGATGTTATATATTTTCAGAAAAAGTTGTATAACATCAGTTAACCTTTTATTGCTTGTCATAACCAACTTTATTGTGGTAGACATGATAGCTTGAAAAGAAGTCTACATATGTACTTAGAGAACAAAGGAGGAAATGCTACCGAAATTTTCTCGAAAACCCAATACACATTATACACTTACATCCTAAGTGAGATTAGGTGTTCAAGAATAGTCCCAAACCGGGGACTATCCAAGATTTACTCCTAATGAGTAAATCTTGGACGGGTTTCTAGGTGCTTACTAAAATAGAACCATTATATGGAACTAATCCTACATTATACACATACTTTTCCTAAGTAAGATAATGTGCACTTCATGGAATTATTAAGATCTGAATATATATAAGTTGTTTCTACCTACTTTGATGGGATTTATAACATTCGAGTCTTCCATTTAAGGCATTAGATGCATATATTGCAGTCCATTGTGTTGAGATAAGAATCCCATGTGATACACACGATTGAGAATCTTTCACGATACTAGGAAAATTACATGTATTGTATAGACAATAGAGGATTCAACTCAGTAGAAGCACAAAATCAGTACCTAAACCCTAAACACAAATAAGTAAATAACTTAAAAAAAATGCCCAGTAGCTACTTGGGCGTGCCTTGGCACCGCCCAAGCAGCCGCCGGAGCAGAGGAAGAAGGAAGAAGGCAGGACAGGCGGGCATACCTTGAGGGCAGAGGAGAGCAGCGGCCGGAGCACAGCAGCCACCGGCGGAGGCGGCCACAAAGAGAGGAGAAGCGCCGACGAGGACACGGAGCAGCGGCGGTGAGGGCACGTAGCAGCGGCGAGGGCGCGAAGCTGCGGCGAGGGCACGGAGCAGGAGCACGGACGGCCGCCGGTGAGCACAGACGACAGGAGCAGGAGCAGGAGCACGACCGCCCGTGAGCACGGAGCAGCGGCGAGGGCAGGAGTAGGAGCACGGCAGCGGCGGCGGAGGAGCAACGACCGACGGGGGTGAGTAAGAAATCGCCGGACCTAACTGAAATCGAGAATGAAAAAGGGAAAGGGGAAGAGAAGCTCACGCTGGTGAGCTATTAAGTTGACAATAAGCGTCGATTATTCTAAAAAACCGACAAATAAACCAACTGTGTCGGTTCTATACCAAAAACCGGCACCTATACTAGATTATAGTCGTCGGTTTTTAACTAAAGGACAACCGACAACTATTCCTGTCTCGCGAATACCCTTTAGTCGTCGGTTATTTATTTATGAACCGACGACATATGTCAAATTTTGGAGGTAATTTTTTCACTGGAATTTTGGTTTTGGCGGTTGATTTTAGGTGTCGGTTTTTTTATTAATTAACCGACACTTAATAAAAGCGGTACCCGTGTCTGGTCGACCTTCACAGATTGTATGTCGGTTTAAGTTATAAACCGACACTATAGAGTTTAGGTGTCCGTTTATGTATACAACCGACACCTTGAAAAGTGACTTTATATGCCATTTCTGTAGTAGTGTCACTTTAGTGAACTTTGAAAAGATTGGCGAGAAGGGTGAACCATTCATATTGGCATCACATGCGAAATAAGTATTCTATATTGATGATCCTGCAAATGATAAATGGTCGGTTGTTCTTCATGGTAAAAGACAGTTTATTGAAGATCCTATAGATGAAGAAAAGTACTATGATAAGTATGATGACTCCAGTCCATTCTCAGTTGGGTTGCCAACTCCACAAAATATTGAAGCTAATGATGACTTATGTGTGCGCGGAGATCGCAATGAAGGATTGTTAATTGATAAAAGATCACAATTTTAGAGGCATGCATGTTTATATTTTCTTATTGAAGCTAAATGTTTGCTTTTTTAATATCCATATCATTTTCATATTTGATGTTTCATTATCTTCTTGTTAATACAAATGCTAAATGTTTGCCTTTTTAATGACATTTTCAGATGGCTGACCATGATGTCCATGATGAGCATGAAGTCCATGATGAGCATGTTGTCCATGATGAGCATGGAGAGGATACCAATGTAAGTTCTAAAAACATATCCTGTATTTCTATAAAATTCATTATCTTCTAGTTATGTCATATATCCTATATTTCTATATTGGGCTAATTCAGTGTGTTTATTTTTGTCAAATTTTAGGTTGATGATGCACATGTACCCACTGAAGCACTGGAGGAACTTGATGCGCATCACCAATCACTTAACAAGAAAAGGGGCATCACTCTGTTGAAGAAGTTAATAGCGCTAAGTGGCAGTGGATCCAGATTGGCGTTGGAGTTTGATAATGGAGGAAATGCAATTGGAGTGAACCGCAATAATTTTGTAAACTATCTTGGGGTTGTCACTCAAAGCCATTGTGGTGTTAAGTATGATAATTGGCATAAAGTTCCTCAGGCAAAGAAAGACATGATATGGAAGGATTTATGCGTGAGTTATTATTATTTACAATTCTATTTTGTAGATTACAAATTCTATTATTTGCAATTCTATTTTTGGATAGTAGTTAATAGCAATTCTATTTTACAAAATCTGTTTGCATTGGATGAGAAGCTACATCGTAAAAGCGTGATGCAACGCGCTGGAAAGATGCTAAGGAACTATAGGACAAATCTCAACAAAGAATATATAAAAGATGGTGATAAGAAGAAGAAGACAGCCATTGAACAATGGAACTTCTTGGACAAAGAAGATTGGGACACGTTTGTTGCTTCAAGAAAATCTGAAGAATTCAAGGTATTAAGTGAGGCACAAAAAGCAAGGTGTGCACTGAATGTGCATGACCACATTATGGGTCCAAAGGGCTATGCAAGCATTCGCCAAAGACTACAGGTGGAGTCTGCTGCTACTCAGGAGTCCTCTACTACATGTGCCACACCCATGACTCACCATGATGTCTGGATAGCTGGGAGGCAAAACAAGAAGGGTGAAATAAAGAAGCATGTAACTGCTGAGGCGGCTGCAAAAATGGTAAAATACAACTCTTAGAGCAATCATTTGAATATTGATTATTTGTGGTGTTAACTTACAAATTTCTGTTGATGGTGATTAACGGGAGCTGCACGAGCAGAGGAAACAAGGCACGTTCATCCCTCAGGGCACAAGGGATGAATTGATAGTTGCTCTGGGTAACCCAGAGCATCCTAGACGTGTTAGGGGTGCAGACGCTGGTGTGGGCATCAAATCGTTCTTTTGGCCATCCCAGCGCAAACCCAGAGCGAGACTTTCACAAAAAGAGGTACCATATTCTTTTTTTAGAATGTTACTGCAAAAGGGAATTCAATAATAAGAAGCTAATGTTTCTTTTATCCATGTATAGGAGAATAAAAGATTCGAGGATATAGTTGCTAAGAAGGTCAAGGAAGAATTGCTGCGGTGGCAGGCATCTCAAGCTTCCAATCAGCCTATGGCGGCCCACTCTTCTCCTCATGTACAGATTGAGAGTAATCATGTAGACCCACCGCCTAACACATCTATTGTAAGTATTGTTTATGACATTGTAGCTAGTCTTTTAAAGATGATATGTTTTCAAGATGATATGTATATATGTATAACATTCTTTACGTAAATTTGTAGGCGTTGAAGCCATGCCGCTTAAGAATGTAAGACTATGTTGTTGCAGAGGCGTAGGCTTACCCGTCCCTTCCTGGAGCAACATTTCACGGGACTCCAATGCCACATGGCTACATTCGTGTGAGCCCGATACGTGTATTACCTGATTGGAGGGAAGCTACATTGCCATATGTCCACCTAGATATTGATACACTTGCTGAGGTAGAAGGCGGGGTGATATTGTGGCCCAAAGCAGATGTCGTCTACACTATTGAAATTGTAAGATAAATTTACATTACTTTAGATTGTTAATGTGTATATATGAGGTCAATTGATCTAAAATTATATATACATGTTAAAAAGAAGACACCTGGAGCATCTAGGCCTCCACCTCCACTTCCTGCATTACCAAGTTAGGTTCCAACTGACCTAAAATACCCGTTAGGTCCTTCTTGTAGGGGAATGGCATGTTGGCTACGGGCACATAATATACATTGCCCTATAATTGTTTCTGTAGAAGCGAATTATGTAGGTCAATCATACGAAAGCTCTTTATTTATATAAAATATTATTGAGTTGTTTATATATGATTGGCTGAATACATCAATGATAGAGACATGGATAAGGTGAGATCTTGTTTATACATCCATATATATACCTTGTGTAAGATCCAGTGATCTGGTTTCTTATATATTAATGCATACGTAATACATGTTTTGCACCTACTTAGTCGAAAATCAATGTAAACAATTTGCATTTGACCGTGTGGGATTTTTGATTCCATCATTGATTAGTATGGTAGCTAAAGACCCTGATAGTGTTCAACAATACTGTATAGATACTTTTACAATTTTCGGTGAGCAAAAGAAGACGATAATGATAGCTCCATTCAATGTCAAGTAAGTTTACTTTACTTATAATTTGGACTTAAGAAAATTACATTTTTATTGTGGATTTTGAGTTATTAATTTTTAACTTTTTTACCTCTAGCGATAGGCATTGGGAGTTACTAGTTATTCTCCCTGGGACGTTCACTGTTTATTATCTAGATCCTGTGGGGAGTACATTGAATACAAAAATTGGACACGTAATGAGAATGCCATTATTCTGGTGAGAAATATTTTATTTTTATATCCGTTAACATCTGTTATTACATTACTATTTAATTATGCAATTTACTGTGTTATATTAACATGTAGTGATTTAGATCCATTCAAAAAGGCTGGAGGAAAGGTCCCCAGGAAAAAGAACCAGCCAATAATTTGGGAGAACGTGAAAGTAAGTTCCCGACTCCAATGTATATATTATTTATGTGAACTATACATAGTTGTATTTTTTAATATTTTATATGTTTCAATTTATAGTGTGCTACACAAGACAACGGCTGGGCATGTACATACTATGTGATGCGATTTATGCATATGATTATCCAATATGCCGCATTGGACATCGATACCATACATGATGTATTATATACAGTCTCATTAGTTAGTATGAAATATGTCAATCTTATTTTTATATTATTACTTATATATATACATCAATCTCTTTGTACGTGTTTAAAACTGACCACACTATAGGTAAACACTTAAAAGATGTACATGCACCATATACGATGGAAGTATTAAATGAAATAAGAGAAGAATGGGCAAGAGCCATACAAATAGTGGGGACTGTAAAATATAATTGGGATGCTGATAGCGATGTTGAATGATATTTTATAAATGAATATTTCTAAATGTTTATACATGTCAGAATGTTTCTACATGTATTTGAATATTTCTACATGTGTGAATGTGAGAATTGAATTGATGTCTGAATGTATCTATTTGTGTGAAAAGTATATTTGTTGATTTTGCACGTTTGTGGCCTGTTTGTTGGCTCATATCAATGAATGTCGTAAACTTGCAGTTCAAAACTGAACTGCAGGTTCTCATCCTGCTGACCAGCCACAACAGGCCTACAAACTGATAAGAAAAAAAAATTAAAACATAAGCGTCAATTATTTATAGAAAACCGTTATCAAAGGCTTACAACGTTGGTTATTGGATAAAAACCGCCGCCTAATTTGATAAACAACCCGACCGTGCAGGAAAGCACGGCCGTGGTAGAAATAGCGTCGGTTATTCGTATAAAACCGACGCCTATAGTACAAAACACCGCCGTGCAGGGAAGCACGGCCGTGGCGTCTGGGAATATGACGTCGGTTTTTTAGTTGTAAACTGACGCAGACAGTGTCCTAGATGACGCCTTTTTGTGGCGGGAAGCATTTTGGCGTCGGCTTACTATAAATAACCGACACCTATCGGTGCCCTGCTGGTGTGTTTTCGGTGGCGCGAAGTCTCTTGACGTCGGTTATAAAATCGACGCCGAAGAGTTCGACCTTTAGCGGCGCCCACATAGACGTCGCTATAGAACCGTCGCTAAAAGGACATAAACAACCGACGTCAAAAGCCTATATTCTGTATCACTGCTCGCTACACACTCCCGACCCTCAACACACTCCATGCCATGCCCTAGACCGGACTTCCTGACTCTCAAGACTCTCCATGCCGTTCGGGAAACCTCCACCAGTATAACCCACAACGAAGAAGCGAAGGCAGGCAGATAGAAGGCAAATAAAACGCGGCAATAGCCGCTGTTGATTTACGTCCAGCCGAACTTCTGCTTTCGTTCACCTTTGCCCAGTCCATGTCCCTATCATATTCGCAGTAGCCAAAGGGATATGATTCTCCTTTGAATCCGATGACTATGGGACTAGGGCTAGGATATATTTGACGCAGGCGTCAATAAAGAAAGTCTGAAGAAGCTACGTGCAATTGATATTGTTGTGCCACTGCTGCAGATCCAACCTCTGTTGGTAAATAAAGTGGACGGTAGAAGATTGGCACTAAGTTGCCACCGGATTTGATAATTCGTCTCTGGTAGTAATACAAAGAAGTAAATCTGACTGCTGCACTAAGAAAATCCCTGGGGTTCCTATACGCTGATAGCTCTATCGGTGCCGTACGTGCCATTAGGGGCTTGGAATAGGTGATCATGGTGATGGGATCTGCCTTCTATGACGGCGCGAATTATGCTACCAGCCAACATGAATCCATATCCATCCCCCCACCAATCTCGTCAGTCGAATTTTTGTTCCGACCAAAGTTTGGTGGCGTTATCTTGACATGATGTCAAGGATGCTATCAAACCATGCCCGCCCTCTTCTGCTTCCGTAACAACGGTTCATCATGTGGTAAACTTATGGTTGACAATGCCTGACCTAGTGAGTTTTTCCATATCTCGCCACTAACTTTATATTCCTCCTGGAAACCTCACGCAAGTGGCATCAAAATCACCATCACCCTTTGGCAAGTTTCAAACTGGTTCAGCAGTAGCAATTTATGGTCTCTAATGTTGGTCTTTTCATTCTATATGTTCTTTACAGAATGTTGAAGCTATTATCAATAAGAGAGCAAGGACGTATGAGGTACAACAGGAAGAAGCATTTGGTTAAGTGGTCACAGCCGTCCGTGCACATAAACAACCTTTGTGTTGGGATTAGGAATATAATCCAGTCCATGTCTTAGTGAGATTTAGACTTGGGAGGGTTGGTTTGTGCTACCAATCCTAATAGGAGTCAAATCTTGAATAGTAGGAATATGACTTTCTATGTGCAACATGCAGTTGGACTAGGATTCAAACTAGGACTAGAATTCCTGGTTGCAATCACATGTATGGAGGCTTATAAATAGAGGCCCCTGGGGAGGCCTTTGGATCATCCACCGGTTGAGGTGTGAGTTCTCCAGTTGCTTGTTGGTGCCTTCTGTGGTAGAGGGTGCCAGAGAACAAGAACAACTGGTAGAGAAGCTCTCTTGGTTTATAAGAGAGGGCCAGTGACTTTGCCTTGAAACAAAGTAGCGGTTGGCGGTTGCTACCCGGATTTAGGGGTAATTAAATCTGGGAGGTGTGAGTTGTAATTTTATTACATAGTGCTTATTAGCGGGATTGTCCCGTGGTTTTTCTCTCCTTATTGAGGGGAGAGTTTTCCACGTTAAATCTGGTGTTTTTCTTCTTTGGGTTTTATACTCTTGTTGGTAGCGCTTCCGTGACAACTTTTCGTCACATCCGGGACTGTATCGGTACAACATCCCCAACAAGTGGTATCAGAGCGAGGTTGCAGATACAAGTCCAGATGGGGAAAGATGAAGATGCGACGATGATAAAGTTGACAAACACAAATTGGCAGATTTGGAAACCCAAGATGGAGGATATTCTCTATTGTAAAGATCTATACGATCCGATAGAGGGACAAAAGTCAGAGACTACATATGATGCAGATTGGAAGAAGCTAAACAGGAAAACTGTCGGAACAGTGCGGAAGTGGCTCGACATCTCCGTATTCCATCACGTCTCAGAAGAGACCAATGCCAAAGATCTGTGGGAAAAACTCAAGAAGTTATATGAGCGGAAGACTGCCACAAATAAAGCTTTCTTGATCCGAAAGTTGGTGAACCTCAAGTACCGGGATGGTACAAACATCGCCGAGCATATGAATGAATTTCAAAGCCTTGTAAATCAGTTGGGGTCCATGAAGATGGTTCTTGATGATGAACTTCAGGCTCTACTTCTTCTAGGATCGCTACCGGACAGTTGGGAGACACTCGTAGTGACAGTCAACAATTCTGCACAGGAGGGCAAGTTGACACTTGACCAGGTGAAGAGCAGTGTACTGAATGAAGAGACTCGACGACGAGCCTCAGGCGACAGTGGATCAGAGGTGCACTTCACAGAGGGCAGAGGCGTTGATAGAGCGAGAGACCGTGGTAGATCTAAGAGCCGCGGTGAATCCCAAGACCGCGAGAAGTCTCGTGGTAGATCCAAGTCAAAGAATGGTAGAGGGTGCTTCCATTGCGGCAAGCCATGTCACTTCAAAAGAGATTGCAAGATTTGGAAAAGGAAACATGGGTCTGAAGCTAAAGACAAGCAAGATGACGACAAGAATACTACAACGACGATCTCAGATGATAGGTGCGATGATGATGATGTGGTCTTAACAGTCCAAGAACAGTGTTTGCATGCTGATGAGGATGATTCTGAGTGGGTGGTGGATACTGCAGCTTCTAATCATGCTTCACCAAGTAAGGAGTTCTTCACTTCATACAGGAGGGGAGACTTTGGGAGGGTGAACATGGGAAATTCCAGCTTCTCTAGAATTGTCGGGATTGGTGACATTTGTGTTCAGACAAGTGTTGGTTGCACGCTCACGCTGAAGGATGTTCGTCACGTTCCAGATTTGCGGCTGAGTTTGATCTCTTGTTCTTTCTTTGATAGAGAAGGTTGTCATCTTGATTTTGGTGGCGACAAATGCAAGATCACCAAGGGGGCTTTGGTTATTGTACGTGGAAAAATGTCTCGCACATTATACAACACCAAGCTCAAAGTACTTAGAGACGGCAGTATACATGCAGTTGAGGATAACCAGACAGATCTATGGCACAAACGGTTAGGACACATGAGTGAGAAGGGCTTGAATCTTCTATCCAAGAAGAGGTTGATTCCTTGTGGCAAGGATAGTGATCTCAGTTCATGTGATGCATGTCATACAGGAAAGAAACGACAAGTTTCTTTCAAGACAAGGTCTGCGGTGAAGTCAAAGCTTCTACAGTTGGTTCATTCGGATGTCTGCGGTCCGTTTGAGATGGATTCACTGGGAGGCAATAAGTATTTTGTCACATTCATTGATGATGCATCTAGGAAGGTGTGTGTCTACTTGCTGAAGACCAAGGATCATGTTTTTCAATGTTTCCAAAAGTTCCATGCCATGGTAGAGCGGGAGACCGGTGAAAAATTAAAGTGTCTCCAAACGGACAATGGAGGAGAGTACACCTCCAGGGAGTTCCAGGCGTACTGCACGCAGCATGGCCTACGGCATGAGAGGACAGAACCCGACACACCACAACACAATGGTACAGCTGAAAGGATGAACCGTACTATTGTCGAGAAAGTCAGATGCATGTTGAAGACTGCAAAGTTGCCAAAGACATTTTGGGGTGAGGCAGTGAGAACTGCCTGCTATCTGATAAATCGATCTCCATCAGTTCCTTTGGGGTTTGATATACCTGAGCATGTATGGACAGGTAAGGATGCATCCTACTCACATCTCCGAGTATTTGGATGCAAGGCATATGCTCATGTTCCCAAGGAAAAGAGGAAAAATCTGGATGATAAAGCGGTGCCATGTATCTTTCTTGGCTATGGAGATCAACAATTTGGGTATAGGTTATGGGATCCAGTGAAAAAGACCATGACCAGACACAGAGATGTGACTTTCTGTGAGAGTCAGACAGTGACAGAGCCTGAGGTTGATGATGCAGAGGCTGCGGGATCAGGTGACAGTTCTTCAGACGATGAGTATGAGGATGATTCAGCTTCTTCACAGGTGCAATCTTCTGATGATGAAGAAGAGCAACATAATCACCATGAGCAGCAGAGTGATAGCACATCAAGTGGTCCAGTTCCAGACGCACAGACGAGTGATTCAACTTCACAGGAAGAGACTTCTGGGCAGGGGGAGCAGGATCAGGACCAGGCAGAGTCCTCAGAGCAGCAGCTGAGGAGGTCTGACAGAGTACGTCATCCTTCATCCAGATATCCGGCATCTCAGTATATCTTGCTTACTGATCAGGGGGAGCCAGAGACTTTTCAGGAGGCACAAACTCATAGAGACAGAGTACAGTGGCATCAGGCGATGCAGGAGGAGATGAATTCTTTGCAGAATAATGACACCTATGAGATTGTGGCACTTCCCAAGGGTCGGAGAGCACTAAAGAGCAAGTGGGTCTATAGGATGAAGAATGACGGAACTGGTAGTGATATTAGATACAAAGCCAGACTTGTTGTCAAGGGCTTTGGTCAAAGACCAGGAGTGGATTTTGATGAGATATTTTCTCCGGTTGTAAAGATGAGTTCTATCAGATTGGTTCTAGGCTTGGTTGCTAGTCTAGATCTGGAGCTTGAGCAGATGGATGTGAAGACAGCTTTCCTTCACGGTGACCTTACAGAGGAGATCTACATGGAGCAGCCAGAAGGTTTTAAAGTCAAAGGGAAAGACCACTTAGTCTGCAAATTAAAGAAGAGTTTGTACGGGTTGAAACAGGCTCCTAGACAGTGGTACAAGAAGTTTGATTCTTTCATGCAGAGTCACGAGTACCAGAAGACAAGTGCAGATCCATGTTTCTACATCAGGAGGTTTCCCAATGACAGGTTCATTATTCTACTACTCTATGTGGATGACATGTTGATAGTGGGTCAGGATCTCAGTTTGATCAGAAAATTGAAGACAGAGCTTTCCAAAGCCTTTGAGATTATGGATTTGGCACCATCATGACAGATTTTGGGGATGCAGATCACACGTGACAGGACACAGCGCAAGTTGTGGTTGTCACAACAGAGTTATGTTGAACGGGTACTTGAGCGGTTTAACATGGGCAAAGCCAAAGTCGTGGGGACTCCACTTTTAGGTCACTTCAAGCTGAGTAAGAAGTCATGCCCATCTACTGATGAGGAAAAGGAGGAGATGGAAAGGATTCCCTATTCTTCTGCTGTAGGGAGTTTGATGTACACAATGGTGTGTACCCGTCCTGATATTGCTCATGCAGTTGGCGTTGTGAGCAGGTTTCTCTCAAATCCTGGAAAAGATCACTGGGAGGCGGTCAAGTGGATCTTCAGATACTTACGAGGCACGAGCAACACATGTTTGATGTTTGGTGGTTCGGAACCAGTTCTAAAGGGCTTCGTTGATGCTGACATGGAAGGTGATATAGATCACAGGAAATCTACTTCTGGGTATATCTTCACTTTTGCAGGGGGAGCCATATCTTGGCAGTCCAGGTTGCAGAAGTATGTTGCACTTTCAACTACAAAGGCAGAATACATTGCAGCAGCGGAAGCAGGAAAAGAAATTCTCTGGGTGGTGAGATTTCTAAGGGAGCTGGGGATGATTCAGATTGACCAGACTATTTTCTGTGATAGTCAGAGTGCCATTGACTTGAGCAAGAGCACAATGCATCATGCACGGACAAAGCACATTGATGTGAGATATCACTGGCTTCGTGATGTTATAGAGAAGAAGTTGTTGACTCTGAAAAAGATCCATACTGAGAAGAATGCTTCTGATATGATGACCAAGGTGGTGACACGAGACAAGCTAGAGCTTTGTAAGAAGCTCTGCGGTGTACATTCTCAATGATGATCGCTGAAGACCACATCTCCCTCATGGGCTGGAGGGGGAGATTGTTGGGATTAAGAATATAATCCAGCCCATGTCTTAGTGGGATTTAGACTTGGGAGGGTTGGTTTGTGCTACCAATCCTAATAGGAGTCAAATCTTGAATAGTAGGAATATGACTTCCTATGTGCAACATGCAGTTGGACTAGGATTCGAACTAGGACTAGAATTCCTGGTTGCAATCACATGTATGGAGGCCTATAAATAGAAGCCCCTGGGGAGGCCTTTGGATCATCCACCGGTTGAGGTGTGAGTTCTCCAGTTGCTTGTTGGTGCCTTCTGTGGTAGAGGGTGCCAGAGAACAAGAACAACTGGTAGAGAAGCTCTCTTGGTTTATAAGAGAGGGCCAACGACTTTGCCTTGAAGCAAAGTAGCGGTTGGCGGTTGCTACCAGGATTTAGGGGTAATTAAATCTGGGAGGTGTGAGTTGTAATTTTATTACATAGTGCTTATTAGCGGGATTGCCCCGTGGTTTTTCTCTCCTTATTGAGGGGAGAGTTTTCCACGTTAAATCTGGTGTTTTTCTTCTTTGGGTTTTATACGCTTGTTGGTAGCGCTTCCGTGACAACTTTTCATCACATCCGGGACTGTATCAGTACAACATCCCCAACACTTTGGTGCCATGCCAACACCGCAAAAGGTAGAGGGAGTTGGACGTGAATGCTATTTTGATTTCCACGAGGTTTTCTTGTGCCGTGCCTCGAAGGTTTGTAACCATTGTTTACTTGTTATATTCGAACCAAAATCTATTTTTTAACTACAAGATGAGAACCGATATATTGAGCCCGTTGCATCTTTTCTCCATTTACTGGGCCATGATATTGAACTTGCTGTTTTTGCACTTGCATTGTTGTTTTCCGTTTTTATATCTCTATCAAAGGTATCCCCTATTCATGTTTCCTTATTCTCAAAAAGTTAGTTCCACTTGCTCCTATTACTTCAGCACTATATTAGTAGCTAATATTTTTTTGTTCAAAAACGTGGAAAACAATATGCACCAAATTGTGAGAACCAATATTAAATCACTGTCATCATCTCCTTTTAATTGAGCTATTCCACCAGTTGTCTTGCCATTCTAAGACGAGGCATGGCCGTATTGTCCACCGAATATCATGTGCGGGATATTCCGTTAATTGATGTTATATGATATAACGTGCACTATTCAACTCGGTGGCAGAAGACCGCGCTTAAATATTATTGACAAGTACCAAAAGTACTACTAGAGAATCAACTCACACAATGATAAGATCATAGTTGTCGGTTTTCACTGATTAAATTGTTATATTGAATTATATATTGATAAACAGACTTGGATATCTGTATAGTCTTATACCATTAGACGGGAAGTGTGTACCAAAAGCTTTTGACATTTATCTTAATGTAATTGACTCTTAACTCGAAGCTGCATATTACAAATATTATCATATAAATAATATGCTTAGGCAAAAATAATTTCTTGCTATTCACTAATAGAGAACTGGTCATATGTGCATTATGCACATTGATGACTTTTCTTGAATATTATATAATACAATATAAAAAACATTATGCTTAAGCAACGACATAATCATTCTAATAAATGTGTACCAAGATAGTATCTCGTGAAGCTTATTGTCTAAACACCTGCACTGACATTTTGGACATATTACTTCAGTTACTTCTATATCATCTACAAATGAACTTCGAATTTCTTAATAGATGTCATGCGTAAGTTATAAATTGATATAGTGATATGGTCAATATTCAAGGACCATAAGGTTTTGTTGGTTGTATGATTGTGATCTCAGCATTAGGATTCTTTGCTTTATCATTTGGTTTCTATACATCTTTTAAGTTTTTTTAATATGTCACAATAATTACACTAAATTGATTCAGTAACATAGTCATAATTCAATTTAAGAAATTAAAAAGAACTCACTTGGTATATGCTACATAATGTAATTCCCAAAGAACATTGACAAAATAGCATCATCATAATATTTTCAATTCAACAATTGTTTAGAAACCCATAATTTTACCCGACATATCTTTATAATGGATTATAAATATCTAAATATTCTCTACATGTAATCAAAGAATCAGACATCTAAAATGTAATTATTTATATTTTGGTCGTCATAGTTTAGGAAGATGTGTCCCTTGAAGCAAGACAACATGAAAAATACCAGTAATTATTTGGTATTATATATATGTAGGCAATCTAATACAAAACCACACAATCACAATAGATTCAATTATATTACAAAGGATTTAGAACGTCTCATAATTTGTAGATATACTTATAAATTACATAAGATTAATTATAAGTTTGGAACTATTTTAATAATTATGTTCATGTCATTTATCGTCTTAGTTGAACATGATCAATTCAATAGGACCGTTCAACTCTATAATATGGTTAAAAGAAGTCATGGTTCCAAGTACCATTGATGACATGAGATGTCACATCCTCGAGAATGATTGAAACCTGGGATACTCCCTCTCAAAGGATATATGGAAGTAGGGGATTGTTCCTACTATGTGTTAGCTTGCTTGGAGAACTTGTGGGGTTATTTGATAGACTAATAATACTTTTTTCAACCAAAAAATAATAACAATGCTATTTAGGATCTACACATATCATAAATGGTCTGAGAGTTCATGTTGTCAATATTCTTCTATATTAAAAATAATGCACTCTATGTGAAAATATTCCACTACTATAACTACTACAACAATAAAAAGTTGATAAATTCACATAAATAATGAATCTTGATTTTCTAAGTAAGAGATTTGAAATTATATAAACCAAGATATAGATATCTCAAAATGAGAACATTTAATCTTCAAAAGTATTAAACATTTACTTTTTATTGAAGAAATTGATTAAAAATATGGTATTTTTATATTTTTATTAAATTTTAGGAATATTTTATAGAAATGCTATTAATAATAATGTGAATATTAAATTATCTAAATCAAAACACATGTTAAATTAATTATGAAATTAATTTTCATATGCTAACACCTATTGATATTATACAATTTTAAGGTGGCTCATTTTCTAATTTTTTTGGATTATATAGTTCTAAATGATTTCTTGAACTGTTATTGTGTTGTAATTAGTTTCTCACTACAATGTTATTTGTGTTGTGGAATGCTTAGTTTCAAATAAAAATGGATATGCATAAATTGTAATATAAAAATGTGAATCATATACAAGAAAAGATATAGGCCACTACTTCATATTTTTTCACCATATCATCTATTTGTTTTGCTTGTGAAGAGTGAAAGCATGTGTTTGGACTCACAATGGGTGTGTGTTAGTTGTGATCTAACCATGGTATTAGTGAGTAGGTATCAATTTCATCTCACTTGATGGTTGGATTAACATTAGAAATTAATATCTTTATAAAGATCTTATCCTTGTTCCATTGTACTAACCCACAATTTTATCAATCCCCTTTACATAGACTTTTGTGAGGTTTGTGGTCCCTAAAGGCAATATTTATCCCTAAATCAAAGATATGATGTAGTATGTTCATTATATGTCGCAACCAACTACATATGCATATTATGCTATCATATATGAGTGAAGATTGTCACATTTCATTATACTATTTCAAAAATATTTGAGTTAGTGTTGTTGTATTAGATAAAAATCAATAATTTTATGTATAATCCAAACATTGTAAGAAAATGTAAGTCAAGAAACAACAAATTTATGTTATGTATCGTTTGGTTGAAGAATTTTATCTTTAAATAACATTATGATGATGATATTAGAGCCACATATTTCAATTTTATATTAATTTTGTCCATACCGTTTTGTACTATGGGTGTTGTTATATATGGTTAAAGATGCATCATGAAAGTAAAAACATATGGATCCCTTTCTTCAAAATGGATGCTATAGGTCATATATCATGTTGATCAAATTCTAAAGAATGTATAATAAACATTCTCTATAATGTGTTTGAAAAATGATACTTTATAATTGTGCAACTCATTTTCAAAATTTTAGGTTGATGATATTAAGAATTGTGTATTCATGTGTGAGAAACATTTATGAACAATAAACAAAAAAAACAAATATGATAAATTATATATGCTTGATAATAGAAATTTGTAAAATATTATCATGCATGGAATCCAAGATCACATTTGAACTCAAAGTTTACACATGAAATAAAATCTTAAGAATGTAAAGAAGACAAGAATAGAGCGTGCTTTTTGATAGAAAGGTAAGTATGCGACAAGAGCATAAGTAAGTGATTTTGATGAGGTCTATCAAAATGTATAGACAAAGTATAAGAAACTCCACATAGATGGTAGGAGACATTTTAGGAAAATTATTAAATGATAATGTAGAGCCACGATTGATATTTTTCAATTGGAAACCTTAAGAAAATATGAGAATTAATTAATAAATTATTCATTTTGAAAAAATATAATTTCATTTTCAATGTAGACTATGTTTATTATATATTTATGGATTCTGTAGTATATTTGTCTCTACAAATTTCTATGATTTAGTGCTTAAAATGGAAAAGAGTTATCACCTTCAAAAAATATTAGATGATGGAATGGATATAAAAGTTCTTCACATGTAATGATAACTGAAATAAAAATTAACGTAATAATTGTCACTATACTCAATAATTAATATCAAGAAAATCCAATTCAAGTATATATTTATTGGCACCATAACAATTATGATTTTTAGTTCAAAGTAGCATTTGTGGTACAAATTTATTATTACACTAAATAATCACTCTATTAGCACTCTATTAATTAGATGTACTAAGCAAAATAAAAAATTCAACCATGT
Source organism: Alisma plantago-aquatica (assembly GCA_963693085.1). Taxonomy (NCBI): domain Eukaryota; kingdom Viridiplantae; phylum Streptophyta; class Magnoliopsida; order Alismatales; family Alismataceae; genus Alisma; species Alisma plantago-aquatica. The sequence continues at coordinate 588,224,098 of OY856409.1, read as the reverse complement.
CTTTGACTACATTTTCCCATCAAGATTTTTTTATGTATTTTGCAAGTACTTCTCTAAATTTATATAATTATCTTAGTTCCTTGAAATCCAAAAAAAAAGTTATCAAAGATCTTGATTTTCTATACTTCTGTTGGGGATTTTTCATTCTTCCAATCCTATGAACAAGAAAATTAAGAGTCCTACAAATCACATGATCACAAACATAGATCATGTCACACTGAATAGAAAAGTAACTACATCACTGAATAAAAAAATTAATGAGAACACTAAGATAACAAAAGTCTTGAAAAAGTATTTTTATTGATTGAAAAGCAGGAGCCATGTGCAAAGCACGTGAAGTGACTAGGATATATATATATATATATATATATATATATATATATATATATATATATATATATATATATATATATATATATATATCTGTGTGTGTGTGTGTCTTTGTAGGATGGATAATGAATGTGGAATTTAGACAAAGTGCACTTTTAAGAAATTTAAAAAGGTGTGCGAATTGGCTAGGACGGACCATAAAAAGAAATTCAAGAAAAAAAAATTTGGTAGATTTTTGGACATGAAGTGTCCTGCTGTATTGGATCTTGTATTAATAGAAGATCTTGTCCGCTGTTATGATGTGCTACAAAAGGGATTTCTCTTTGGAAATGTGGCGGTGAAGTTGAAGATAGAACATGTATCCGATCTTTTTGGTTTGGTTTCTGAGGGTTAGTATTGTACTAGATAAATAAGTCGTGTGAATAAGTATTGTGTTAGACAAATGATTGTGTGTGAGTATAATTTTAAAATATTTGCATTCTTTACTGTGCAGGTGAAGAAGTAATTTTGGACTCAACAGAAAAGGTTGCAGGCAAGAACTCAGTTTTTAGGGGGGAGTACTTTGGATCAGACCCCAAAGTAAAAGATGCAATGGAGACATTGTAGATGTTAAGAAAGAAAATGGATGAAAATAGTGTCACAAATTTTGTTAAGATATGGATTTTGGTTCTATTGGCAAATTTTTTATTCCCTTATGGGAGTTTCACTATCTGTAGGGTTTTCTTTGACATGGTAGATGATTTGCAGTCCCTTGATAATTATAACTGGCTAGAAGCTATCACACAATACCTACAAAATGAGCTTGTTGATGTTATTGCTAACAAGAAAGCGCATTTAAAAGGCTACAATGCAGTGTTAATGGTAATACTATTAGTATTGTACTTAGTTAGATGAAATAAGTACAATATTTGGTGATTGTATTGTTAGTACTAAATGTCTTTGAGTTTTTTAGTTAATGGTAATTGTAATTACGTTTTAGGCCTAGTTTCGGGAGTGCCAGACTCTACTCCGTACTAAAGGCAATGATGCGTTTTCATTTATTAATAAATGGAACTATGATAGCAAAATGAGTGTGTTTTTGCATAAAAGGTAATTAGTGTGCAGCATTTCATCTTGGAATACATAAGGAGTGATTAGATAGAGAAAATGAAAAAGCATAAAGGCAGGAGTAAGGCTAAGGAAGAATGCAGTGGGAGTGAGGTGGGAGATATGCAGATGGAGTTGGAATCATTAAAAGCTGAGAAGAAAAGGTTGAATAAGGATCTTAAGAGATGCATTAGAAAATAAAAGAAAGAGGTGGCAATGTTGGGTATGGAGATAGACAAGCTAAAGAAACAACTAAATGATGTGAAGGTGGATTACGAGACGTTAAAGAACACAATAATTTTTTTGCGTGAAGAACTACGGGTGAATGGGATTCCTGATCCAACTCTTCCGTTGGATGGTCATAGATAGGGGGTAAAGGATGACAATGATTGCACAAAGGTAATCAAGTTGTTAAAGTATTGTACTTCATAATCTATTTCTCAAACACATTTATTAGTTACTAATTGTTACTCATTATAGGATGTTGTGGATGCATCCAATGTAGGTTGTGGTATGCAACCAGTGGTGCAAGCTAGTGAATTGTCTTTTGATGATTTTGTAATAGATCCTCAGTTGAAGAGAATTGAGGCTAATGTGAATGAAGTTTCATCAAATTATGTTGCTGATACAGTTTAGGATGTCATATCAAGCGTAAGATCATTTTGTACTGAAACACAACATGATAAACGTTTCAAGTACAATACTTTAATATAGCATTAGTACAATACTAATGTAATTTTGTATTTTTGCAATTGAGAGAGAAAATGACTGACGATAATAATCTAAAAGGAGTAGGGGTGAGAATGGCATGTCTAATATTTTGATGGAGTTATGTGTGTTTTACATGTCTAATATATGTATTTTTGTTGAACAGAAAATAGACAAAATGCTAAATAAAGGTTTGGCACCAAAAAAAGAAACTCAAGTTGGTTATTGAAGACAAATCAAAGGGTAAAGCTGTGAAGAAAGTGGAGAATGAAAATATTGCCACAACGGATGATACTGATGAACAAGGACAGACACCTGCTTAACTGAACATGGAGGTTGAAATTCAGCAAGTTGATGCAGGTAAGGTAACACTGAGTGGTGGAAGTGGAAAATTAATTAAGAGCAATGTAAGTGAATAACATAAAAAACTTTGATTAATATGTGTTAGATATGGGTACTATACCACGTAGTACTATACTTAAAGATGGAGTTATTGATTTTGTTGTTGATCTATCGTATTTTGTTTTGGAAGATAAGGATGATGGTGACACCAAAGTACTTGAAAATAATGTCGATTGTTCAAATGCCGCAAAAGAGCATGTTGATGTTGTTGTAGAGATGATTGCAGAAGGAAGGGATGGTGAATGGAGGAATGCTGATGTCAATGGAGATACGGTTGTTCATGACAAGGTATTATTGTATTGGATGTTTGCAGTGTGTGTATGAATTACTGTTTGTAGTGTCTATATGTATCACTGTATGTATGTACTATACTTATTATTAATTTTTGTATCAATTAATAGGCTGAGATTGCCAACGATATTCGAATTGACAATTCATACTAAAGATGGAAGTGTAAATGAAGGTGATGTCGTTCAAACTATTGTTGATGAATAGTTTGTTACAAATGAGGCAATTGAAATACAATACTTTGGAGTTTGTTAAAATACAATACAAAACTATTTTATTGAAATGGATATCATTTCCCTTTTTGATGTGCTTAATGTTTTTCATATTGTAGTTAGTATTTTTTGTGTGTTGCATAAAAAATTGCAATGGTGCTTAATGTTTCAAGTTCTGTAATTTGTTAGGTTGAGACTGTGAATGATAAGGGAGTTGATATGCAGACTGATGGTGATGCACATGAAGGAGGGAATTACATGGAGGTGATGAATAGTTTGTTACCAATGAGGTAATTGAAGTACAATACTTTGAAATTTGTTAAAGTACTCAGTGTTGTTTGTACCTCAATGTGATGTTCTTGATGTATTGTAGTTGAATTTTCTTTTTTTGTTAAATGTTAGGATGAATTAGTGAATGCTATTGGAGTTGAAATACACAATGTTGGTGATGCACGTGAAGTTGTAAATGTGTCACTGTCTGAAAATATATTTCAGAGTGGTGTTGAGGAACATATTATTAATGATAAGGTCAATTAAGTACAATACTTTGGAATTTTTATAAGTATATTACAACCAAATTTTAGGAAAATAGCTAACATTTCCTTTTTGATGTAATGTTAGGCAAAAGTTGTCAAAACATATGTTGTAGATGCAACAGTGAATGTTGATGTTGTTGACAGTGCTAGTGAACAACAGGAAGTAAGTACATGTATAGTAAAAGTTCATATACAACACTTTAATAATTATCTATCTAACTATTTGTCACTACTATGTCATTTATGTAAAATAGAAAATCAATGAGGAGGAAACGAAGTTTATGCTTGACAAGGAGATTGTAACTATATATGCTTCACAAAAGTTGATAGAAGGATCAGCAGATGTTGGAGATTGTTCCAAAACAAAAATACAATACAAATTTGTTGATCTAATGTCCAAAGAAGATCAAGTATTTGGATCTGATCTCAAATAAATTAGTTAATGAATATGTTTGAAAATAGAAATCAGTTTTGTTATTATTGAATTGATAAATAGCAATGGATTGGTGCTTCAATTGATGAAGTGGAAAAGATTGAAAAGAAAATGAGTCCAAGTTCTTTTGTGAAAATCGTTAAGCCTAAACCACGGACAAGGAGGGCTAAAATGTTAATGGAAGCATCATAGGGTCCGATTAAGAAAATGCGGGATTTCAATAACAAAGCTGTTGAGAGTCTGGCTGAAGTAGAAAGAGAAAAATTAATAAAGGTATGTACAATACTTTATTGTCTGACATTTAATTATTTATTAAAAAGTTATGTACAATAGTTAATGAATAAGGGACGCTAATGATTCTAAAATATGTATGCAGCTAACTTGTCAAGGAAGAGATAAAGATTCTGTTATATTTAGATCTCTAACAACAATGATTATGTGGAAGGATCTGAAAGAGATGTTGAAAGTAGGAGGGATGGTGACAAATCAGGTAAATTTACATGATGGAAGTAGTTATGTAGAGTACACATTTTTGTACGTACTATATGTCACATTGGACGTACTATGTGTTACTATGAGTAGTAATGTCTTTTAAATGTTAATTAATGAATATAACATATTATTTTAGATCAAGGAAGATGTGATGGAGTTAAAAAGGCGGTTATATGAGAAGATGAAATGTGAAGATTATTTTATTTTTAATACATCACTGCCACATGAGATAAGAGATCAAAACCATGGAGGAATGGTTACATTCTTAATCTCTAAAATTGAGCAGATCAAAAGGGCTAAGGTATTGTTGTTACCTCTACTGACTGGAGATCACTAGCATCTTACTACCTTGTCTTCTTTTTTTTTAATACCTTCTGGGGACTTTATTCATCCTGCACCCGGGTCAGGATAACTATAGAATTCCCCGCTTCTACATGATTCCCAATTTCATTGCTCCAGATATCGGAGGCAAACTCAGGGCATGATCCCCAATTACAAGAAGACATTACATTCCTCGAAGAACATTTGGCTAGGATATCAGCAAGTCTGTTGGCCGTTCTCGGAATGAAAGACAACACCATATCTTGTTTCTTCCCCATTGCTTTTCTTATGGTCGATTCCAGTTGTCTGAACCTGGGAATGCCATATTGCTTGGAATTTACTGCATTGCGTGCTAGCTTGCTATCCGATTCGATGATGACCAGGTCGTTACTCTCCTGCATCAATTTAGTGGCTTCGAGAATGGCTATTAACTCCACTTTGAGAATGTCTAAGGTTTGTTGACATATTATACCCCCATGAATCCAGTTCCCAGTGTGATATCTGATAACAAAGCTTGAGGCTGATGTACCCTTCTTCACTCAGACAGATCCATCCACATTAATCTTCAACATCCCTGATGGAGGCCTGGTCCATGGGATATCAGTTGTATTTCTTCTTAGTTGGGTTGTATTCTCTGTTGCAAAGGCACGTACAGTTGAGTGGACATGATTCCCAATCAAGATGGCTACTTGTTGTGGTGTGGTAGTGACATTTTCAAAGATGAGTCTGTTCCTCCATTGCCATAGGAAATGTATAGTTGTCGCAAACCAAACAGACCGTTGTTCATTTTGTGTGTCATCCTTTAGGTTCCGAGCAATCCAATTCTTGAGGTTGTCCTGGCGAACTAGGGTAGTAACATTTCTTGCAATGAGAATCCAAACCTATTTTGTGAAGTAACAATCCCACAGAACATGGAGAGTATATTTGTCATACTGATTACATCTTGGACACCGCATATTACTAGTGATTCCTCACTTATGACGAATCTCATTTGTCATTAACCCATCATGTAAGACTTTCCAAATGCTAATCTTGATCACCTGTGTAGCTTTTAAGGACCAGACTCGATTCCATGGTCCCTATGTAGGTTTCCTGACACTTGTTATCTGACTTTTGTAACTAGATTTCATTGAACACTTCCCTTGGTTATCAGCTATGTAAGAGAATCCATTGTCTTCAGCCTCTTTATCAGGGGGAATCATCCACATAATTTGATTTGTAGTAGTTGGTTCAAACCAGTGTCTGATGAACTCTTTGTCCCATCCTATATCAGTTGTCATTGAAGCTACTTTGAGGTCCATTAGCTCCTCCGACACTCTTCAGTTATTTTTTGTCATGGGAACTGTCGTTGCTTGGACCCAATTATCTTTCCATACTTCTGTTGTCTCCCCATTGAGGATGGTATGGCCAGTCAGATTGTCCATTTCCTGTGAGTTCATACAGATAAACTTCCACAAGTGGGATCCTATAGCTCGACCTTTGTCTTTCAGATGATCATACTTCGCCGACATGGTTATTCTCCAGTGAATATTCCATTTGGTGTAGTAGTCCCACACATTCTTCGAGAGCAGTGCTTCATTCTGAATTTTGGTTGATCGGATCCCCAAACCTCCTTCGTGTTTGGGTGCTATTAGTTTCCTCCATGAGATAGTGCTTATCCTCCTATACTCCGTTGTTCCTCCGCAGATGAAGTTTCTCACCAGGGAATCAATTCGATCACAGATCCCAGAAGGTAGGACCGTGGTTTGCATTATATATGCTGGTATTGCTATCAGCACTGACTTAGCTAGGGTCACTCTCCCTGCAAAGGAGAGGCATCTATTCACCCATGTCAAGATAAGAGCTTCTGTTTTGTTGATTGTGTCCAGATACAGTGATTTATTTGCTCTTCCATGAATAACAGGTACTCCCAAATGTCTTCCTAGATCATCCGTGATTGGAATGTTCATCCGTCTGGAGATCCTTCTTCTTATAGTCTGTGGTGTGTTGGCCGAGAAGAAAATTGTTGATTTATCCTTCGCGATCATCTGCCCAGAAGCCTCCCCAAACCTTCTTAAACATCTCAGTATTGTGGTAGCTTGATATAGAGTTGCTTCTCCAAACAGTAGTATGTCATCCACAAAACAGAGATGTGATAACATGGGACCCCTTCTTGTGATCTTCAGATATTTTCCATCTCCCTTCTTGTTCTTCTTGAGCAATGTCTTGGCATAACCTGTCTAAATAGAGTACAAAGATATATGGCGAGAGAGGGTCGCCTTTCCGTACTCCTCTCGTCACCTGGAATGGTTGTAGATTCTCTCATTTCCATGCTATGGATATCTCGCTAGAAGCAATGATGTTCATGATGACTTGAATAATATTCTCAGGGATGGCTGTGCGTTGTAAAGTATCCTTGATGAATACCCAGCTGAGTCTGTCATAAGCCTTTGCTAGATCAAACTTGATAACCAAGCTTTGTTGGCCATTCTTCTTAGTTCCCATAGTATGGATCACTTCTTAGGTGAGATTGATATTATCTGATATCCTCCTACCTAGTATAAAGCTCGATTGAAAAGGTGACACCCAGTTGTCCAGATACGGTTTGATGCGCTCTACAATTATCTTAGATATCAGTTTCAGACTGACATTTTTTAGAGCAATAGGTTTAAGGTGTGCACACGTCTCTGGCATGTTGTTCTTGGGGATCAGGATCAGAGTTGCTTTCCCCATTTCTAGTGGTATTGAATTTCCCTCGAAACATAAATCCACTAATTTCTTTATAGACAGTTTGATGTTGTTCCATTGATTCTGGATGAACCCTACATCTATACCATCAGGCCCTGGTGTTTGATTGGGTTAAACATCATGATAGTTTTATAAATCTCAGCTTCAGTTGGTTTCTTTGTGCAGTCATAAAGTTGTTGGTCAGATAGTGTTGGGAATGCCCATGTATAGTTAGCCACAGCTGCGAGTCTCTCTGGTGCCTCCTCATCTGTGAACAGGTTATAGAAGTGGCTCCGGACTAGCTGTTTGAGTTCTAGCTCATTATCGATCCAATCACCTTCTTCGTTTTTAAGTTTTGTTATGGTATTTCTTCTTCTTTTCCCCTTGACTATAGCCTAATAGTAGGAAGTGTTTGCATCTCCTTTCTTCATCTAGTCACAGCGTGCTTTCTGCCGCCATTCCTCAGTTTCCTGGTTCTGCAGTTCCATATACTCGAATTCTAGGTTGTTGATATGTTGGTCTAGCTCCCTTGAATAGCTCCTTCTCAGAGTTTGTTGGTATCTCCCAATCTCATTTAGTAAGTGGTGTTTGTGTCTTCCTTCCAGTCTCATTTCTTCTTTGTCCCATTTAGCAGCTGCTTCCATAAACCTCTTGATTGCTTTTGTGAATTCGTCGTGTTGATTCCAATTATTCTTCATGAAGTTAGGGAAAGAGTTTCTGGGGACCCACCTATTGCTCGTCTTCATGTGTCTTGTTGTGTGGATATGGGACCTTCTCTCTGTATGTAGTAGTATGGGCACATGATCAGAGGTTACTCTCGGCAATACTTCCACATTAGTATCTGGGAAAAAGCTCCCCCACTGGTGATTGGCGACCACTCGGTCTAACCGTTCTTGAAGGATTCCTCTCTTGAAGGTCATTCTCGCTCTCGTGGCTCCTAGATCTTCCAGCCCCGCATTACCTAAGCAGTCTGCAAACTCACGGCAGCTGGATATACTGATATGATGACTCTCCAGTTTCTCATTTGCAACTAGGAATGTGTTAAAGTCACCTAATACCATCCATGGTAGCGATGTGGACATAGTAATAATATTGATGTGGCTCTACAGTGCTCTTCTCAGTCTTTGCTTTGTGCTAGCGTAAAAAAAAGTGATCAGGTTTGTATTGTTGATGAGGCAATGCACAAATTGTCGATGGACTACCAAAACATCAACCACCCAATCCTCTTTCTCCACATGACCCAAATTCCTCCTGAAAAACCCTCGCCTCCATTCTATGTGAAGCATCGAACCCCAATCTGCGGATGATTCGATCAGCATTTGTTCCACTAGTTCTCATTTCAATAACAGACATAATATCTATTTGATATTTCATTGTAATCATTTTGATGGTATCATGGGTATCTTCTGAGCAGATCCCCTGTACATTCCACAAAGCACAGATCATAGTTAAGTTGGTATGTTTTCTACATGGGAAATATCGCCCTCTTCCGTTTCAACATGACTTGTATCATGATGTTTCTTGCCCCTTTTTCTTGGGACATTTCTGATAATTTCCCCTGACGAGAAAACCTTCCTGTTTCTTAAGTGGATACCCACGTTTCCTCCTCCTTGTGGTGTGTTATTCTGGTTATGGTGTCCTTGCCTGAAACATAAAGTTGGGTAAGCCTGTGTACCTCCTGTGATTACCACTTCATCTTCTGTTGGTATTTCCGTAGCTATATGTTGTGCATTAGTATTGTTGTTCTCTCTTTGGACTACCTTACCTTTGTTCATTTCCTGTATCGCTTTGTTAACTACATATGTATTTACCTTATTAGTTTTCTCCTTCTTCGTCTGGTTGTGTCTTTGATCATTCTTCCGCTGTCTCCAGTCTATCTCTTTCTCCTGCTGGCTTCCCTCTCTCGTAGTACCCTCTTTGTCATAGACTTCCTCTTCTGTCTGTAGGTTATCAAATTTGTTGTTAACCGGGATTTGTACTTGGCTTGAGTTATTGTTCTACCTCGTTGGTTTCCTCACGTTTGGTCTTGCGTACATCGCTTCTGAGAACTCTCCCTGGGAGCTAGTTGGGTTTCCTGCTGTCTGTGTTTCAGTATTAGCCTGTTCTGCCATCTTCTTTTGTTGATAGGATTCCTCCTTGTGTCCTATTCGTCCACAAAACATGCAAATTGCTGGCAGGTTCTCATATTCCAGTCCATATCTTTCTCCTTGGATATGTATCGCAGGGACTAGAGGCTTTGACGTATCCAGTTTCACTGCGATTCTTGCGAACTTCCCCCTCCTCTTCAGTTCAGTGTTTGTATCCACCTTCATGGTGTTACCAATTTGGTCTTCGATCTCCTCAAGGATCCGTCTTTGATACATGAATATAGGGAGTTTAGGAATTCTGACCCAGGCTTCCAGGAATCTAGGATTATCTTCTGAAGGGATGAAGTTAGGGTCCCACGGTTGCACCATCAAGTAGGATGCCATTAGGGGCCACAGACCACCTGTTAGGGCTTTCAAGTAGTCGTCTTCCCGAAGGAGTTGGACTAGAAAATAGTTATTATCCAGGTCTATCAGTATCATACTCCCAATCGGGTTCCACATAGCTTTTATCCTATTGTGTAATGTCATGAAGCCGATGTCCCTTGCTAGCACCTTGACTATTACTGAATAGCACCATGGTTTCATAAGATCATTGTATTTCTCCTGTCGTATATCTAAGCATGGAGTTCCATCAATGGTTCTGATTGCTATGTCCTCCTTTGTGAGCATAACCTGCACATCCTCAAATCCTAGGATCGGGTTACTATGTCCATTGATGATGTCGCTGTACGACAGTTGTTCCCTGGTCTGTGTGAAGTTCGTCCTCTCATTCGATCTGGTGGTGTTATGGTTCTGATGTAGCAGAGGGAACGCCTGCCTTGTTTCCCCAGATCCAGAGGCTTCCATATTGCCGACGGTATTGTCCTTCGTTGTTTGATGGACTCCCTGTCCTCGTAGTCCGTAATCCAGGTTAATACCTACTGAACGCAGTGTATCCCTCATTGGACTAGCATCCGTCTGCATAACTTCTCTGTCTTCAGTTTCCTACCCTCTGCTTCCGTGTGTCGTTTCTGTAATTGGCCCCGTATCATCCGGTAGGTGAGAACCCTGACCTCCTCCATATCCACGACCGCCGCCCGCGTTGCCCTCTCATAAACCCTAGCGCCATTCCATTTTTCTTGTGTATTATCAACATAGTACCAGGTCTTCTAATCAAAAGGTTTTTGTGCACTATAATAGTTTGGAAATGAGACAAGAATATAGTGAAGTCGATGAAGATGTAAAGCATGTGGTAAGTACAATACTTCTTTGTGTGATGATAATTATAAGTTCATATGTTCAATACTACTTTGTGACTTATAACATGCAAATGCAAACATGGTGGGATTGCTGAAGATTGGCTTATGATCTTTGATAGGTATGCACCGCAGAAGCCACCAGATTCTAATAATTGTGCATTATATGTTATTAGGTGGATTGAAGAACTGTTAGAAAATGGCAAAGTTCACGACACCCATAATGATGATGTCCATCAACTGTGATTATTTTATGCTTCGGCATTGATGAACTCAGAGTTCACATTGGTGTAGAATAGAATGATCAATGAATAATATATTTTGAAAAGTGCATTGATGAACAATGTATAATTACTTAATGTTGAACAATGTAGAATGAATTATATGTTCTATGATGCCCAGCTATTGAACTGATGTTGTGTTCAAATGTTGTTATAACAACCATTTTACTGAAAGCACAATATTTTTTGGCTCTATATATGTGATTTGCGTGAGATAAGATCTTGCATATGTAGTTATTGTATGAGATAGAAAGTTAAAAATCATCCCACATTAATAAGTATCGTACTTATGTTTCAGTAGCTGATTTGAGATTGACATGAGGGTATAATACTTATGGTTGCATTTTATAGAGGATTCTTGATCTGATGTGCATTGTACTTATGTGATTGCGTAGGTGATGTGCTTATGCTTCTACACCAGTTAAACAATTATGCTTGATTTTATAATTTGGTAGGTACTTTATTTATGATTGAGTAACTGGGTTGAAATTAACAAGTGGGCACAATATTTATCGATGCTTTTTATAGTTGATTCTTGACCACATGCACACTTTATTTTTTGGGATTGTTAAAAAATGGCTACTCAACTTATGCTCGCATTTTGTAATTTTTTGTTTGTCCAGCTGGACAATGTTGCTATGGGATTCCATAGGTACTGTACTTATATTTCTAGGCCAGTTATACAATTATTCTTGATTTTGTAATTGGCTATGTAATGTACTTATACTTGTGTTTTGTATTTTTTTTTTCCAGTTGAATAATGTTGCTATGGGATTTCATATTTTGATGCATATGACTGCTAGAGTAAACATCATTACTTTCGGGATCTTAGTGCATGTACACAAAGATGTAATATCATTCTTCTACACATAAATCTTTGTTTTAATTGTGGGGTACTGTACTTGAGTGTGTGCTAAAGTATTGTACTCGGTAGTCATGTATAAGTAATCTATGTGAATGACGTTAAACAATGTAAGTAGAAGGATTTGTAGTATCGATGGAAAATCATGACATACTCATAAACTCAAACATAGCTGAAGTAATGTGATTACATTTCAGAAATGGGGTGGACAATTATTAAACCACCCATACAAATATCTATTTGTTTCAGGAAAATTGGGACAGAAATTAGTTGGGACCATGGCAGGATTTGATAGATTAAGACCCAATTCTGTATTAGGGGAGTGAGCTTCTTCTATAGCCTATGAAATGTAAGAAGATTCATTGTGATCTTGAACAAGTCTGTTCAGAAACATTTCATGAACTATTGGTTGTGAATCGAGTTTAGCTGCAACCATTGAGCTATGGTCTAGGCATACTGTATGGTTATCATTTGTTGCTGACTATTGGGGGACTGCTTCTATGACATTAGTTTGACCTGGATCTAAATGGGATGTGACGTTGTCTGGACGTACTATACGGGCATTTGTTGATGTCTTTTGCTGTCTTTTTTTTAAGTGTCTATTTTTTCATTGGTGCCGATAGTTCTCTCTTTGATTTCTTCCTCAAAGTTGAAGGTCTTCCAACATGAATAGCTACACAAGGGTCTTGTATAGCTGGTGCATTTTCCTATAATACAAACATATACATAAAAAAGTTACCTGTAAACGTACTGTACGTCAGTTATTTTTGTGAAATGTATGTACATGACGTCAATAAAATAATTACCATTGTGACTTGACCTTTTTCTTACAAAATACTATTAATCCTTTGGTATGCATCTGTTAACTCTCGTTTGACATGTTCATAATTTTTGATAGAAGATCTAGCTAAGTTTGAAAACCCACCACATATACTGAAAATATGGTCTCCATGTTGCTCAGGCTCATCACCCATACTGGCAATAAGAGTGTGAGAGGTGTTGTACTCATGATGTATATCTTTTCGCCATCTCCCCAATATATATTTTTGTGGGATCTTATCAAGTTTTAAATGTCTTCTAATGATGCATAATATATGACTGCATAAAATGCCCTTTGACTCAAAACATAAACATGAAAATTTGATCTCTTCATCATGAATGAAGTAATGTACGTGAAACTCTTTTGTAAATGATTTGGTTTCCTTTGAATTTATCAGCACATCTTTTTGCTCGGTAACAACAAATGATGACTGCAAAGAATCCCCTAATTTGAGTTTGGACTCACAAAACATCATCCCTTCAAGTTCATTTTGGAATTTTCTAAAAATTTAAGTAGTATATGTTTCAGTGTATTGTGCCTCGATCTTGAAAGTTGTTTTGAGGTGGGGTTTTTTTATGGAAGGATTCAAAGTTTGCTATCTTCTCTTTTTCATATTTTGATTTAAGGACATAATCATATTGGGAAACAAATTGTTTTAGTGATGCACATGAATTGACATATCCATCAAAAAAGGCATTCATAGATTCACTTTATTGTGTTGTGGACATATTGGCCCAGAAAAAACTATCAAAATAGACAAGAACCCAAAGTTGTTTTAGCTCGTAAAGGCTAGATAGCAAACTCTCTTCTTTCTTACTAGCGAGTTGAATAGTTCTCTTCCAGGTGTTCTCAAATTCAAGAACAAAAGCACTCTCATAAACTGCCCCCTTAACTAGTTTTGAAATGACTGAATTCTTTCCCAATTTGTCAGGAAGTTTTATCATAATATGCCACATACAGAGATGGTGACGAGTTTCAGGGAACACAATTTTAACATCATTCATAATATGTAGGGCTTGATCAGTGATGATTCCCTTCAGTTCCAAACCACCTGAATTTATAAAACAAATTAAAATATCACGTAATACAATACTTGAATAAATGTATTATAATTCGTGATGATTTTGTAAAGTAATGAACGTGAGATATTATATATGTTGACTTACTCATACATTCCAGCCATATTTTGAATAACCATATGTAATTTTCTATGGTCTCCTCACATAATAATGCACATCCTTGTAAAATAGAAGGACCATGATGATTAATGTCAGTGAATAGGGAAAATGACATTTTGTATCTATTAGTTAAGTAAGTTGTGTCAAATGTGATAACATCATTAAAGTATCTGTACACATGCCTTGATCTTGAGCCTGCCCAAAAAACATTTTGTAGAATGCCAAGGTCATCTATATCAAGTACATAGAAGAAACCACTATTTTATTTTTATATTGTAATGAAATATTTTTGAATTACTTGAGCATCACCTTTTCTAAGACGAAGATATCTAGACATTGTAACATAGTTTGTGAGGTCCTTCTGCATAAATGGAAGATTATCAAAAGATCCAACTTCAACAACAAAATTAGACATAGATTTGGCAGGGTGAATACCTGTGCAATGGGGAAAGTTATTACTATCTACAAAGTAAATTATAAGAATTATTTTTTGAGAAAGTACATTACATGAAGTTTATATAATGTACTTACTACAAGTAATGTACAAGAAGTAAGATATAGTAAGTATAGAGCGTGTAAAGGAAATTATGATATGTGAGGATAATAGTAAGAAAATTCTTTACCCGCAGTGTCGTTTAGGTCTATGTGTCTTTGGATGTCGTGAGGTATCTTCCTTTTTGATGGTAAAAGTCTCACAAAGTGAGGCTCTAGAAGTTCATGGTTATGATTTTATATAAATTTGCAAATACAATACTTGCCAAGATAATTACAATGAAGTCTAATACGAGCAGGACAGTTTGTCTTTGCAGTAGGCTTGTATCTGTACAAAGAATCTTTTCTGATCTTTGGGAGGTGGACCTAACTTGGAACAAGAAAATTCCACTCTTTTAACAAAATTATCACCAGGATCTTTGGCAAAGTGAGCTGTTATAACGCCAAAACCACATTTGTCAGCATAATTGGTGTAAAAATCTCTAGCTTCTTGTATAGAGTCAAATGTTAAACCAAATTCCGGCTTAAACGTAACATCTATGTCATCAGGTACAATGTTAGAATCATCTTCATTTGGGCTTGAATCGATCTGTACAATTTAGTAAAAATATCATAATAATACGCATAGACAGTTATGTACATAAGTATTATACAAAGTGAAAATTATTACAACCTCAGAGGCATCAGAAAGAACCAAATACAATGGAGTGACAACTTCATTCGGCATACAAAAATAATTATTGCTGTCTTTGACATCCATCTGAATAAAAAAATGTGTTAATATTGAAAGTTGGATTTGAATAATAGTTGTGTTGAATCTAAAGAGTGTGTACTGTACTTATGGTTAATATTGTCTAATATTATATGGCAGTAGTTATTGGTACTGTAGTATGTCTGATAATGACTAATATTGATTTGTATGATAAGTGTTGTAAATATGGTTGCTTATATTATTGGTTCTTCTAGATGTACATTGTTATTGTACGGATTGTTAAATTGAAGTGAGTTGTGTACTTACTGTACGTCTTCTTTAATTAGCTCTATGAATCTTTTTGAGGATGTACTTTACATATGTTTCTTATATATACTTGAAATACATACTGTGTGTGGGAAATGATATTGATCAGTACGTCCGAATGGATATCGATGTATTGTACACGTGTATCGATCGAGTAATATAGCTATGTACTGTACGTATGGTTAAATTGGTGATCTGGTTATGATTTCATTTAGGTAATATAAAGTATACTTCGTTTGATATGGGTACTGTACATGTGAAAATAATGTTATAATTATATAATTATAGGAAATATGAAGGGTCTCAGTTCTTTTCTTCATTACGTGTGCGTGTTGTGTGTGTGAGGGAGCTGTTACATGGGTGACCTCACTGTGCGCCGTAGGATGTTGCACTTATTTAGGATTTGTCACTTCCCTCTCAGATCTCATCGGGGTGATAGCTCTCATCAAGAGGAAGGAGTGACTGGGAGAACAAAATTTGCAAGAAAGGAATTTAAATGTAGAAGAATAAAATAGAAAACTTGTTTTGATGGATGGAGAATGATTCGATATGAATCAACCTACATTAATGCAACTGCAAAGATAAAAACATAGCATTTATAACAAAATCTCTACTATTACTAGAAATTTTGTAAGTAAAGTACTTACCCGCCTATGATGAAGGTGAACAAGGACAAGAATAAATGAAGGGAGAGTTGATTAATATCTAAGATACGAAAAAAATGGAGGGAATCCTTAGAGGGAAACAACACTAAATTTGGATTTGGTTAGAAATAGCAATTCTTTGAATGGTATTTGCATGTTATAGCATGCGCAATATAGAAAAAGGTGGGAGGATGTCGCTTTACTCATGAAGAACAAGTGGGAAGATCTGCGATGCCGACTGTATGTGGATTCCCAATGCGCGGGTGGGGCACCAGTTATGTTTAGAAATTTTCAAATATAGACCGGCGCGTGGACAACTCTAAAATGGACAGGTAATTACACTTGTGAGTGAGAAACATTCAAAGAGATGCCTCCATCTAAGGAACATAACTCTTTTCCAACATGCATGGAAGTTTGTAAGTGTTAGTAGAGTTAGTGGAGTGAGTGGATGATTTTTGTGCAACCCCCTTTACTCCTCTTATCTATTCATGAGTTATAACAACCTACATGCGGATCCTATATAAAGAAAAGGAGAGTACTTGGACAACTTAGTAATAACAGGTAGAAAATGCACAACTCAAGAGTGAGAGTGTGCATTAGTGTTATGACCTCCTCCCCCTTCATTTGTGTAATACATTTATGTGGGCATTGATTGCACATAATAAAGGGTTTTCCATTGTGACATTCTATGTCTTTCCTTTCTTTCCTTGTCCCTAAAATCTACTATGTCAATAATATAGGAGTGAAGGATGATCTAAGGATCAAGTTCCTTAGATCCATGAAACCAGACTTGTGGTATTTCCACAACTCCATGATGGAGTTTCTCATAGGGACACTTCTTGTTGATTTAAAGGGTATAATATTTGGTATAGGTATCTTGGTTGGATGCCAAAGTAGGATTGAAAGGAACAAGTCTCTTACTTATAGGACGTCATGGAGTCTCTAAAAGAGAAGATGGGTAAAATATTACATGATGATTAGGCCACATCAAATGATAGTGTTGGTCATGCCTACAAGTAGATCCAACACTAAGGAGCATCATCACCAACCTTGCATCTCAAAGCCCATAACTTCATCAATGATCTACAAGGAGAAGTGACCCTTCTCAAGAATATGATGGAAATGAGTGTCATCGTGGTTGACACATGTCACCCTTATATCCCTCTCCTGAAGTCCTTCACCAACGTTGTAGATGTAAAGGAATTAGAGAATTTATTATGGGACATGAAGTATTACTTGAGTGTAATGGGTGTTCCCAAAGAAGACAAAGTGAATACGGTGAGCATGTTTCTCACATAGGATGCAAAGTTATGTTGGCTCACTAGGAGGGAGGATGGAAGTAACCCATTCATCCTAGTTTGGGAGTTCTTGGAGAAGGAACTTTGCACTATGTTACCGCCAACAAACACAACATGGGCTGCTCACGATGCTCTTCGATATATAAAAAAACATGCATAGTTAACAAGTACATGAAGAAGTTTGCATCCATCATGTTGGATATTTAGGATATTCGAAACATGGATCAACTCTTCAGATTTGATAATGGACTCAAGCCTTTGGGTTTAGGATATGTTGTGATGGCATTGAGTGAAGGAGGTGGCATCAACCATGGTGATGGTTGAAAGTCTGGACAACATGCAAGTGCCTCTGAGATATAGAGAACATGTGCCCATAGAGTCTTCATTCTTGAGTAGATTGTCTAATGAGTCAGTCTTTAAGGACTCGTACAATGAAGAACTTTGACAAGAAGGACAAAGGCACCCTCTTGCTCACATGTTTTGAAGATGTAGCGAAAGCGACATAGCATGTTGTTGCATAGGGTGCAAGCAAGCCAGACATTAGAGCAGCTAAAGGGATACTCAAACATCAACTCCATGACAAGCACACATATCACCCTATGGAGCACAAGAGGACTTCTTGAAAAAACATGTGCAACAAGTGGGGGAGTTAAATGTAGAGAAATCATATCAATCAAGAGTTTTCCTTGTCTAGGAAATGCTAAACATATAATCACATAGATGAAACTTCTTCTATTAGAACTAAATGAGTGTATGGATGCTTGGGATCATGTAGATGTATGATTAGAAGATGAGTGAGAAGTATTTTTGCTTAGGTGAGAAACTCCTTTATGATTCAACATCTCTCAATAGAAGGCTACTTTTAGATATGACTAGAGGGTCCTTATGAACCGTGCGAAACATGTCAGCCTTGGACGTTGTAGAGGCAATTAACCATTGGGAAGATCAGGCTCGTCAATGACGATAGGGAAACTTGTAGATTAAACTAGAAAACTTCATGCATCTGAGGATGTTAATCATTTTGGCATGGGAGTGTTTGTTACAAAATATTTCTGAAGGACCGAGGTATAATGGCATGTAGTAGAAAGAGGTACCATGACATAGTCATGAGGGTTATTTCCATTGTGTTTCCAACATGGTTGCAGTGAAAGAGATGAAATTTGTGGAATTGGATAGATAAGAACAATCATGCAATATTGGTTATAGAGTGAAGCAACATGAGACAATTAGTCATGAGTGATAAATAATTATTCATGGGAGTGTGCAACATCAAAGAGATACAAAGCTCACTTGTAGTTCGCATAAGAGAAGCAACAGTGAAGGGATTCCTAAAAGCTACACCACTACTCATAAAGGGGTGTGAGCGGTTACACTTGAAAGATCACCACGTTCATGCTCTTTTTAGAGGGTAAGGGGTGTGAGCAATTATAGAAGAGAAGAAAGGTGCACGAGTAATTATAGAAGATAACAAATGGGTGTGAGTGTTGGTATGTATGCCCTGAGAGCCAATCCTGGGATGATTGGTGGGATATATTAAGATTGATTTGATAAACATCAAAGGCAAGCTTCCAATTATTTTTGGTTCAGTCATTTGAGATAATGATAGAATAGATTGAATGTCTAGAGAATGACAGTAATCAATGACGTATGGTTTCAAGTTCAGGACTAAACGATGAGATCATACAGATGCTAAGAGTTTGTACGTTCTTAATATATCCCTAGTCGGATGTCATTGTGGAAGGTAGATAGACAACAATTACACACAAGACTAGATTGTGGTGTTGGTTGACGACATAATCTCGTTAGTCATGATATGGAGATATCAAACCAAACACATAGGTACTTGTTAGAGAACAAGCATACCAGACAGACCCACCGTGAGTTTGACACATGGAACCATGACATGGTAGTCACAGTCAGTTCTCACAGTGATGGTGGTGAGTGTGATTCTTTGACCTGAAATCACTACACTCAACACATGTCGTTGGGTACACTTTGACATCATCAAACACAGTCCTGAAACATGGGTTGTTATAAAGGTGATGATTAGGTGGTTTGACACATGGGGCTTTTGAGCGGTGAGTGATATATATGGGATTTGTCCCTCCTGAGGGAGTTTGATATGCATCGCCACTTGATGAGTAGGATTGAGATAGGCATGCACAAATGTGTGAATCAGTATGTGATATTGATATTATACATATCTGTTGGTATGTATGACCATAGAGAAAGTCATGTGATGATTGTAATGGGATACTTTGTAAATGATTTGAATAATAATAAAGGCAATTTCCGATCTATATGTTTAACTATTTCTGAGATGATAGTATAACATGATAGATGTCTAAAGAAATGTTTGACTCAATGACATATGCTTTTAGGTTCAGGTGCTAAACGATGAGATCATACGGATGTTAAGAGTATACATTCTTGTTTAGTCCCTAGTCAGTTGTTATTGTGGAAATAACCATAGACATCAATAACACTAAAGACTAGATTGTGTGTTGTTTGATGATAGAATCTCATTAGTCATGATATAGTGATATCAAACCAACACTACTACAGAAACATCATTCAGTGTCGCTTTTCTGGGCGTCGGTTCTTTAGGAAAACCGACGCCTAAAATATTAGACGTCGGTTATTTAGACAAACCAACGTCTATATTCGAAGACCAGCCAGACACGGGTACCGCTTTGAATACAGCGTCGGTTGTTAATAACAAACCGACGCCTAAAGTCGCCTGCGAAATCCAATTTTCGAGAAAAAAAAATAGTGTCACTTTCAGCGTCGGTTATGTAGATAGAAACCGACGCCTATGCGCGATGAAAATTTGCGCGAAAAGTGTCACTTTCAGCGTCGGTTAACCTTCTATAACCGACGCTGAAAGTGGTTCCCGCCAAATATTTTCGTGAAAATATCGTCCAATTGGACGTCGGTTGGTTCAAACAACCGACGCTAAAGCATAATAGGTGTCGGTTGTGTAGATAACCGACGTCGTTGATCAACTAAATAGACCCGATACCCGGCTCTTCCCCCTTTCTTCCTGTTTCATCGCGACTTCTCTTCTGTGCTGCTGCTCGCCGGTGTTCTCCCAAAATCACCCATCGTCAGTTGCTGCTGCTCGCCGCCGCTGCTCTGGTTCTCTTCTGCTCACCGGCGCCGCTGCCCGCCGCCCGCCGCTGCTGCTTCTTCTTCTGGTGCTTCTCCGGCCGGTGCCTGCTGCTTCTCCGACCGTCAGTTGCTTCTGCCCGCCGCCCGCCCCCGGTCGTTTGTTGCTGTCGCTGCCACTGCTGCTCTAGCTCCTCCACACGCTGCTGCCACCGGTGGTCCTCTCCACACTAGCTCCAGGTAGTTCTACCTCTCCTTCTCCCTAGCTATTTACCAACATGTAGCAAGCACGGCCGTGGCTGTGTTGGCCTACCACGGCCGTGCTGGACAACACGGCCGTGGTAGGCCAACACAACCACGGCCGTGCTTGCTGTTGGTAAAGATATGAACAAATTTTCATGTAATGGTTTATGTAAATCCTAGGATATGAACATATTTTTTGCTTGCATATATTTGTGCTTCTAATCCTAATGTTTGACTTAATTCAGTAAATTTTGATGCATGTTGAAATAAGATTTAAACTTGTAAATTCTAGCATCCTAATTTTATTTGATTAAACCTAACATTGATGAAACCCTAACATCAATTGTGATGAAACCCTAACATTAATTGTGATGAAACTATAACATGTACATATCTATTATTGTGTTTGTTGGCCTAGAAACCCGTCCAAGATTGACTCATTAGGAGTAAATCTTGGATAGTCCCCAGTTTGGGACTGTTCTTGAACACCTAATCTCACTTAGGATGTAAGTGTATAATGTGTATTGGGTTTTCAAGAAAATTTCGGTAGCATTTCCCCGTTTGTTCTCTAAGTACATATGTACTTAGAGAACAGCGGGGAAATGTTGCCGAAATTTTCTTGAAAACCCAATACACATTATACACTTACTAGTGAGATTAGGTGTTCAAGGATGGGATAGGTGGTACACATTTATTATATATAAGAATGACATCAAATGTGTTTGTTGGCCTAGAAACCCGTCCAAGATTGACTCATTAGGAGTAAATCTTGGATAGTCCCCAATTTGGGACTGTTCTTGAACACCTAATCTCACTTAGGATGTAAGTGTATAATGTGTATTGGGTTTTCGAGAAAATTTCAGTAGCATTTCCCCGTTTGTTCTCTAAGTACATATGTACTTAAAGAACAATGGGGGAAATGTTGCCGAAATTTTCTTGAAAACCCAATACACATTATACACTTACTAGTGAGATTAGGTGTTTAAGGATGGGATAGGTGGTACACATTTATTATATATAAGAATGACATAAAATGTGTTTGTTGGCCTAGAAACCCGTCCAAGATTGACTCATTAGGAGTAAATCTTGGATAGTCCCCGGTTTGGGACTGTTCTTGAACACCTAATCTCACTTAGGATGTAAGTGTATAATGTGTATTGGGTTTTCGAGAAAATTTCGGTAGCATTTCCCCGTTTGTTCTCTAAGTACATATGTACTTAGAGAACAGCGGGGAAATGCTGCCAAAATTTTCTGGAAAACCCAATACATATTATACACTTACTAGTGAGATTAGGTGTTCAAGGATGGGATAGGTGGTACACATTTATTATATATAAGAATGACATTACATTATACACTTAGGATGTAAGTGTATACCCTAATCTTTTCCTAATATATACTTGTTTCCTAATATATACTTGTTTTCTCTGATCATAGAATGGATAGATCATGGATGTCCATTCGTAATCGTTGCACCCCAGAGTTTATATATGGTCTTGATCAATTTATTAGATTTGACGAGGAACATAGGAAAAAACCTACAGATAGGTTCTACTGTCCATGTAGGCATTGCGGTAACAACTTGAAAGTCAACACTGGTGAGGAAATCAAAACTCATGTCATGTGCAATGGGATTGTACAAGGCTATACAAAATGGCACTGGCATGGAGATATTTCAAAATCGAAACCAGTAGATGTCGATAGCAGTGCTTGGGTGGAAGAAGAAATTGCCTTCGATGACGTAAATGTGAACGAACCAGTTCCAGCAGACATCGTTGATGCGATGCTGGATAGTTGTAGGGTAGAGCACACCGATCCACACCTATCTTTAGAAACATTGTGCATGATGCTGAGATACCGTTATACACAGGCTGTGCTAAGTTTACAAAGCTTAGCGATGTGTTGAGATTGTATAAGTTGAAAGCTAACAATAGATGGAGCGACAAAAGCTTCACTTCATTGTTGACTTTGTTGAAAGAAATGCTTCCTGAAGGAAACGAGCTGCCAATCTCAACATACCAGGTAAAGAAAATGTTGTGCCCAATGGGAATGGAGGCCAAGAAGATACACACATGCCCAAATGATTGTGTATTATTTCAAAAGGACTATGTAGATTTGAAAGATTGTCCAAAATGTGGTGTGTCAAGGTATAAATTGACGACTTCGGGGGAGTCCAAAACTGGTTCTCCTGCCAAGGTGTTGTGGTATCTACCTATAATATCACGGTTTCAACGCTTGTTTGCAAATCCGAAAGATGCGAAGAATTTGAGGTGGCATGCAGATGTTAAGAAAAATAATGATGGGATCCTACGACATGCGTCTGATTCCCCACAGTGGAAGAAGATCGATCTATTGTACCCCAAATTTGGTGAAGACGATAGGAATCTAAGACTTGGGCTTTGTACAGATGGGATGAATCCGTACGGGACATTGAGCAGCCAACATAGCACTGGAGCAACTTGATATGTCATATTCTAGTTATGTCATATATCTTATATTTCTATATTGGGCTAATTCAGTGTGTTTATTTTTGTTAAATTTTATGTTGATGATGCACATGTACCCACTGAAGCACTGGAGCAACTTGATGCGCAGCACCAAACACTTAACAAGAAAAGGGGCATCACTCTATTGAAGAAGTTAATAGCGCTTAGTGGCAGTGGATCCAAATTGGTTGTGGAGTTTGATAATGGAGGAAATGCAATTGGAGTGAACCGCAATAATTTTGTAAACTATCTTGGGTGTACCACTCGGAGCCATTGTGGTGTTAAGTATGATAACTGGCATAAAGTTCCTCAGGGGAAAAAAGACTTAATATGGAAGGATTTATGCGTGAGTTATTATTATTTGCAATTATGTTTTGTAGATTACAAATTCTATTATTTGCAATTCTATTTTGGATACTAGTTAATAACATTTCTATTTTACAGAATCTATTTGCATTGGATGAGAAGTTGCATCGTAAAAGTGTGATGCAACGTGCTGGAAAGATGCTTAGGAATTATAGGACAAATCTGAACAGAGAATACATAAAAGAGGGTGATAAGAAAAAGAAGTCATCCCCTGAACAATGGAACTTCTTGGACAAAGAAGATTGGGACAATTTTGTTGCTTCTAGAAAATCTGAAGAATTCAAGGTATTAGGTGTCACTCCCAATTTAATTAATATACATTGTATTCACCTATTCAAGATTAACATTTAGTGATACTAACCAAATCATTAATGTGCATACTAACTAGGCCCTCAGTGACGCAAAAAAAAGCAAGGCGTGCACTGAATGTGCATGACCACACTATGGGTCCAAAAGGCTATGCAAGCGTTCACTAAAGACTACATGCGGAGTCTGCGGCTACTCAGGAGTCTGCTCCTACTCAGGAGTCTGCCACACCCATGCCTCGCCATGATATCTAGATAGCTGGGAGGAAAAACAAGAAGGGTGAAATAAAGAAGCCCGTAACTGCTGAGGCGGCTGTGAAAATGGTAAAATACAACTCTTAGAGCAATCGTTTGAATATTGATTATTTGTGGTGTTAACTGACCAATTTTTGTTGATAATGATTAGCGGGAGCTGCACGAGTAGAGGAAACAAGGCACGTTAATCCCTCAGGGCACAAGGGATGAATTGACAGTTGCTCTGGGTAACCCAGAGCATCCTGGACGTGTTAGGGGTGCAGGCGCTGGTGTGGGCATCAAAGCATTCTTTGGGCCATCCCAGCGCAAACCCAGAGCGGGACTTTCTCAAGAAGAGGTAACCTATTCTTTTTTTAGAATGTTACTGCAAAAGGAAATTCAATAATAAGAAGCTAATGTTTCTTTTATCCATGTATAGGAGAATAAGAGAGTCGAGGATATAGTTGCTAAGAAGGTCAATGATGTAGTTGCTGAGAAGGTCAAGGAAGAATTGCTGCGGTGGCAGGCATCTCAGGCTTCCAATCAGCCTATGGCGACCCACTCTTCTCCTGATGCACAGACTGCGAGTAATCCTGGAGACCCATTGCCTAACACGTCTGCCGTAAGTATTGTTTATGACATTGTAGCTAGTATTTTCAAGATGATATGTTTTCAAGATGATATGTATATATGTATAACATTCTTTACGTAAATTTTTAGGCATTGAAGCCATGCCGCTTAAGAATGCAAGACTATGTTGTTGCAGAGGCACAGGCTTACCAGTCCCTTCCTGGGGCAACGTTTCATGGGACGCCAATGCCGCAGGGCTACATTCGTGTGAGCCCGATATGTGTATTACCAGATTGGAGGGAAGTTGCGTTGCCATATTCCCACCCAGATATTGATACACTTGGTGAGGCAGAAGGCGGGGTCATATTGTGGCCCAAAGCAGATGTCGTCTACACTACTGAAATTGTAAGATAAATTTACATTGATTTAGACTGTTAATGTGTATATATGAGGTCAACTGATCTGAAATTATATATACAGGTTAAAAAGAAGACACAAGGAGCACCTAGGCCTCCACCTCCACTTCCCGCATTACCAAGTTGGGTTCCAACTGACCTAACATACCCGTTAGGTCCTGCTTGTAGGGGAATGGCATGTTGGCTACGGGTACATAATATACATTGCCCTATAATTGTTTCTTTAGATGCAGATTATGCAGGTCAATCATACGATAGCTCTTTATTTATACAAGATATTATTGAGTTGTTTATGTATGCTTGGCTGAATACATCAATGATAGAGACATGGATAAGGTGAGATCTTGTTTATACATCTATATACCTTGTGTAAGATCCGGTGATCTGGTTTCTTATATATTAATGCATATGTAATACATATTTTGCAGCTACTTAGTCGAAGATCAATGCAAACAATTTGCATTTGATCATGTGGGATTTTTGATTCCATCATTGATTAGTATGCTAGCTAAAGACCCCGATAGTGTTCAAAAATACTGTATAGATGCTTTTACAATTTTTGGTCAGCAAAAGAAGACGATAATAATAGCTCCATTCAATGTCAAGTAAGTTTACTTTATTTATAATTTGGACTTAAGAAAATTCCATTTTTATTGTGCATTTTGAGTTATTAATTGTTAACTTTTTACCTCTAGCGGTAAACATTGGGAGTTACTAGTTATTGTCCCCGGGACGTTCACTGTTTATTATCTAGATCCCGCGGGAAGTACATTAAACACTAAAATTGGACACGTAATGAGAATGCCATTATTCTGGTGAGAAATATTTCATTTTTGTATCCGTTAACATCTGTTATTACATTACTATTTACTTATGCAATTAACTGTGTTATGTTAACATGTAGGGGTTTAGATGCATTCAAAAAGGCTGGAGGAACGGTCCCAAGGAAAAAGAACCAGCCAATAAATTGGCAGAACATACAAGTAAGTTCCCGACTCCAATGTATATATTATTGATGTGAATTGTGCTTAGTTGTATCATTTTGTATGTTTCAATTTATAGTGCGCTACACAAGATGCGATTTATGCATATGATTATCTGACATGCCGCATTGGACATCGATAACATACATGAGGTATTATATATAGTCTCATTAGTTAGTATGAAATATATCAATCTTATTTTTATATTATTACTTATATATATACATCATTCTCTTTGCAGGTGTTTAAAACTGACCACACTATAGGTAAACACTTAAAAAATATACATGCTCCATATACGATGGAAGCATTAGATGAAATAAGAGAAGAATGGGCAAAAGCCATACAAGCAGTGGCAACTGTAAGATATAATTGGGATGTTGATAGCGATAATGAATGATACTTTGTAAATGAATATTTCTGAATGTTAATACATGTATTTGAATGTTTCTATATGTGTGAATGTGAGAATTGAATTGATGTCTGAATGTATCTACTTGTGTGAAATTTTCCTTGGGACTTTTGCAGGTTTGTGGCCTATTTGTAGGCTGATATCAATGGATGTCGTAAACCTGCAGTTCAGAAAACTGAACTGCAGGTTCTCATCCTGCTGACCAGCCACAACAGGCCTGCAAACTGATATATATAAAAAAATAGATATAGGCGTCGATTATTTACAGAAAACCGTCAGCAAAGACCTACATCGTCGGTTATTGGACAAAAACCGACGCCTAATAGGACAAACAACCTGACCGTGCAGGATAGCACGGTCGTGGTGGAAAAGGCGTCAGTTATTCATATAAAACAGACACCTATAGTACTAAACATGACCGTGTCGTCTTGAAGTATGGCGTCAGTTTTTTATAGAAAATCGATGCCAAAAGGGTTTGCACCACAG
This sequence comes from Alisma plantago-aquatica, assembly GCA_963693085.1. Lineage (NCBI taxonomy): Eukaryota > Viridiplantae > Streptophyta > Magnoliopsida > Alismatales > Alismataceae > Alisma > Alisma plantago-aquatica. The sequence goes on along the minus strand of OY856409.1, from coordinate 588,197,060 downwards.
AAAACAACGTCATCTAGGACTCTTTTGGCGTCGGTTATCTACTAAATGACCGACGCCTATATGGACTATTGGCGTCGGTTAAAAAACCGACGCCGAAGTGTTCGACCTTTAGCGGCGCCCACATAGGCGTCGGTCAGAAACCGACGCCAAAGGGGGTTAAACAACCGACGCCAAAGGCTGTTTCTGTAGTAGTGCAAGCACATAGGTACTGGTTAGAGAATAAGTGTACCAGACAGACCCACCGTGAGTTTGACACATGGAACCATGACTTGGTAGTCACAATCAGCTCTCACAGTGATGGTGGTGAATGTGATTCTTCGACCTGAAATGACTACACTCAGGACATGTCATTGGGTACACTTTGACATCATCAAACGCAATCCTGAAACATAGGTTGTTATAAAGGTGATGATTGGGTGAGTTTGACACATGGGGCTTTTGAGGGGTGAGTGATAGATATGGAATTTTTCCCTCCTAAGGGAGTTTAATGTCCATGGCCACTTGATGAGTAGGATTGAGAAAGGCATGCACATGCACATGTGAATCAATATGTGATATTGATGTCACACACATCTCACCCTGTCTGCTCTGAGATCAAGGAAATGGATGAACGTTGAAAGGATGACTGTACCATGCCTTGAGTTCATTCAGGACATTAGCAAAAAAAAGAATTATACATTCACTATAACACCATTCATGGATTGTAGGATTGAAAGTTGTTCTCCAACTTTCTATTTCACTTGGGTAGCATTGATGTGTGAGGAGGCACCGCTCTTTGCTTGTGAAGTCATAAGTGTTATGGACTTTCACAGTCAACGTGAAATGGACCTGCAGGGTCACACACATAGGATTTAACCTGGAAGAGGATTTTATCCACAAATGATGTTTAGATTGATTACTAAAGGAGTTTAGTAGTTCAATTAAACACTCAGTTGATTGATAGCTCAAAATCATAGTGTTCAAGGTGTTGGACCAATTGATTAGAGTATCAGATTGATTGAAACTATGAATGACTGATTTTGCACAATCTACACTTCCAACTGATCGACTCATGAGATGAACTGATCGGCTCAGGTTGGTGAACCGATCAGCTCAACAAGTGAGACGATCGACTCATGTGCAATGAGACGATCGACTCAATTGTTGAACCGGTCGGCTCATGTGACCAACAGAGATCGTTTGGAAAGTCGATTTTGCAAATACAATTTGTTTCACTTGTACAAATTCAATTTGGACAAGGATTAATATTTGATTAATCGAAAACAAATATGAAAGTCAATTTGAGTTGGACTAGGACCATGAACCGATCGGCTCAGAAGTGAACCGATCGGCTCAGGTGCTCCAAACGATCAGTTCAGTTGTGAACCGATCAGCTCAGATCACCAACCAACTGTTTCAAGGTTGAAACGATCGGTTCAGGTGACATAGTTGGTTGTTTTGTGGAAAATCTCGAACCCTTCTATACCTATTTAGTCCCGCATTATCCAGGGTAGAGAACCATGTCCCATGACCCTCCTATATATATAGGGGTATTGGAGCCTTATCAAAGTACAACTCAAAATACTAATTGCTCTGCAAAGTTGTCGTTCTCTCTGGTTTTGGTAACTGAGAGTGCCCGCGCAAGTGCTACCCAATAAGGGAGGCACAACAAGGGAAAGACAACTGCAGAAAGGAAACTGGTTGCAGGATAGTGTGTCAGTGACTACTACGCCGACAGAAGGGTGTGCCTCCTTACGATTCCTTATAGGATAAGGAGATTAGAGTTCCTAGCAGTCTGTGTGGATGACTGCAGAGGTGGGAGACTTCTGCCGCTCGGAGGACAGCTGTCAATCCTGACAGTCCTGGTGAGACCAGGAGCTGGTCAGACACCGTCCAAGATCTGAGGTGAAGACCACACAATCCGTGATAATGTCACCGAGCAAGCCTCAGGATAAGGTACACCTCCACAAACCATCTTTCCTATTGTATAGATGTTGACGTGATTCCTTTATTCTGGGTTTGGGAGAAGAAAATTTTTGTTTCCACTGCCTTCTCTGTCTACCCTAAAACCCAACAGTGGTATTAGATCCACGTCAACTGCTCTATGCTTTAGGATTATCGATATGATCTATTTTTGTTTGTCACCTTTATTTATTGCATACGATGTGAATAAAATTGGCTTTATGCATGTCCAATCCTAAATCCACAAATCCCTATATACATATATGATATGTAATATGAATGCACTCGATACGCATTGCCCTTAAACGAGTTTTGTGGTGGATGTATAGCATGGTTATGGATAATAAACCCTATGTGTGTGTGCTAGGTTGAATGTGGTTGCTTGCATCTCGGTCTGTGCACCAATTCTCTATCTCCTATTCCTGATATAACTCGAGATAACTCGAGATTTCTTTCCTACCTTTGCTCCCCCCAAATGTAACTTGGGGTTTCCATTTTCAAATGTAAAATAGGATAGAATTTTATTTCCTGTTATGTCAAAGAATGAAAGACATCTTGATGACCGGTTCAAGGAGTGAGACGAGTGAGTGGCGACCTGAGGAGATGCACGATGACCAGTGAACCGATCGGCTGAAGGCGTCATTCAATCGGCTGGTGGCAGCCAACCAACCAGTCTGATGGCGAGCCGATCAATCATGGAGATGAGTTGATCAAACCCAGAAAGGTGAAGCACAAAGTTCATCTTGTGCAGGTTTCATGTGATGTGAACCTTGATGACTGTGATTCCTCTTGGCTCGAGGAATCACATTAGGATGGCCATAATCATTGCTTTTATCATTTCGTATGTTTTCTGTGGGATATAGCATGTATATGATACTTACTATATTGTGGTGATTGGATATGTATATGTACCTATAAAAACCAAATCCCTCATTAAATATTAAAGTTTTATATGCCTTCCAAATGCAACACATGTGAAAAGCTTGATCGGCCAAGTGTGGGCACGCCCTAGCGTGGTACACTGTCTATCTTATGGAAGTGTGAAGGATGGATATGTGGGTCTACCCTAGAAGGGTGCATATTCATCGTGTTGGCTTTGGGTCAGACTTAACAAGGTGACCTAGATAGGATCTAGCACCTTGAGGCATGGAGGTGATCATGGCAAGGAGTTGTGCATGACATCTTTCAAGAGTTGCATGTGATGCAATTGGCAAGAGTTGCCTACTTGGAAAATCTAAGTTGTGGGTGACAGCCCTAGCTGGTCCATGATTTAGAGGATTTCAGGATCTTGACCCACTAGAAGATTGTACGCTGCAATCTTCCAAATTGATGGTGAGGGCTATCAATTTGAAACAAAATAGTGGGAGAGGTAATTAATTAAAGGCCTAATTAACTACTGTCAAATTTTATTCAAATCAAATCAAATCAAAAGGAGTTTTTACAAATGCAATTTTCTCTTGTAGAATGGAAAAAGAATCATATTTTAAAATGGGCAAAATAATTGAGAATAAATTCCATAATTAGTTGAGGATTGTGAGAAGTGTTCTGCACAATCTAGATTTACCGGTAGCCTTTGAGTGCACTCTATGTGCACTTAAGAAGATGGATAGTTCATTGAAGGAGATCAATGGAACAGAGTCTAAGGACAAAGGTGAGGGAGAGAAGGGTTCTATCGTCAAACCAATGTTCATTGATGGAGATCAATGGAACAAAGTCTAAGGACAAAGATGAGGGAGAGAAGGGTTCTCTCTCCAAACCAATGTCAGAATTTTCTGCGTTGAAAACATGGAGAGGATGGAGGGAACGATGGATGAAGAAGCAAGAGATAGAGATCTCTACTTCTAGTGTATACGTGATAGAGATTAACTTTACTACTTCTTTGTCATGGGTACTTGATATCGGATGTGAATCTCACATTTGTTCAAATGTGAAGGATCTTAAGAGAAGTAGGCCTTTGGGGAATAGTTTCCGTCAGTGCTGTAGGAACCTATGAGTTATCTCTACCTAGTGGGCTAATAATAGAGTTAAAGAATTGCTAATATGTACCTTCCATAAATAGGAATATAATTTCTGTCTCTTATTTGGACAAGGATGGTTTTGAATTTCTTATTAAGAATGGAAAGTGTTCCATTTCAAAAGATGGGATCTTTTATGGCAGTGCCCCAATGTATTATGGTCTATACTTGATAGATCTAGAGACAAGTGTATACAATGTAAACACCAAAAGGCAAAAACTCAACAAATCAAACAAAATGTATCTTTGGCATTGTCGTCTAGGGCACATAAATGAGAAGCGCATTTCTAGACTCCATAAATATGGTTATCTAGACTCTTTTGATTATGAATCAATTGAGACATGTGAATCTTGTTTGTTGGGCAAGATGACCAAGACTCCCTTTTCAGGTAAAGGTGAGAGAGATAGTGATCTATTAGGACTCATACATACTGATGTATGTGGGCCTTTTAGAACTAATGCCAGAAATGGGTTTCAGTACTTCATTACCTTCACTGATGACTTCAGTAGGTATGGCTATGTGTACCTGATGAAACATAAGTCAGAAACCCTTGAAAGGTTCGAGGATTTCATGAATGAAGTACAAAACCATCTTAGTAAAAGTATTAAAGCACTTCGATCCGATTGAGGTGGAGAATACTTAAGCCAAGAGTTTCAGGACCTTCTGTGAGCCCGTGGTATCGTATCACAATGGACTCCGCCTGGAACACCACAACATAATGGTGTGTCTGAAAGAAGGAATCACACTCTACTGGATATGGTGCGATCAATGATGAGTTTTTTTTATCTTCTGATTTCCTTCTGGGGTCATGCTCTTGAAACCGCCACGTTTACACTTAACCGAGTACCATCTAAATCGGTTCAAAAGACACCATATGATATATGGCATGGGAAGCGTCCCGATTTGTCTTTTATGAAGATTTGGTGTTGTGAGGCTTACGTCAAGAAATTGTTTCCTGATAAGCTTGGACCCAAGTCTGATAAATGTTATTTTGTTGGATACCCCAAGGAAATGAGGGGACACTACTTATACCACCCTACTGACAACAAAGTGTTTGTTGCTAGGAAAGTTGTGTTCCTAGAAAAGGAATTTATTTCCAAAGGAAGTAGTGGGAGGAAAATAGAGCTTGAAGAGGTTCAAGCCCAATAAGAAAACATTGAACCAGTAGATGTACAAGAGGAACATAGAGATTCACAAGGTGTTGTGTAATCTCAGTTTCCTCAAGTAACACAAGGACCTCGTAGATCTAGTAGGACATGCCTTGAACCTAAGAGGTTTGGATACCTTGTGACTCAGGAAGGTGGTGAGTTGGTCATAGATGATGATCCAACTACCTATCTAGAGGCTATGGAGGGACCAGATTCTGAGAAGTAGCTTGAGGCCATGAAATCCAATATGGAATCCATGTACTCCAACAAAGTATGGACTTTGGTGGAACCACCTGAAGGGGTAAAACCCATAGGGTGCAAGTGGGTCTTCAAGAAGAAGATCGGCATGTATGGCAATGTGCAAACTTATAAAGGCAGGTTGGTTGCAAAGGGTTTTCAACAAGTTCAAGGTGTTGACTATGATGAAACCTTTTCTTCAGTTTCCATGATTAAGTCCATCAGGATTATGCTTGATATTGCGGCTTACTATGACTATGAGATTTGGAAAATGGATGTTAAAACTGCATTCCTTAATGAGAATATAAATGAGGATGTGTACATGACACAACCTGAAGGTTTTGTAGATCCAAAGAATGCCATTAAAGTCCGCAAGCTACAAAGGTCAATCTATGGATTGAAACAAGCATCTCGGAGTTGTAATCTTCGATTTGATGAAGAAGTCAAAGTGTTTGGCTTTATTCAAAGTGAAGATGAACCTTGTGTTTACAAGAAGGTTAGTGGGAGCATGACCACATTCCTCATATTGTATGTGGATGACATACTATTGATGGGGAATGATATCTCAGCCTTAGAGAAGGTAAAGAGTTGGCTTGGGAATACTTTCTCAATGAAGGACTTCGGAGAAGCATCCTACATTCTAGGAATTAAGATCTATAGAGATAGATCTAAAAGGCTTCTTGGAGTAAGTCAAAGCATGTACATTGACAAAGTGATGAAGCAGTTCAGCATGGAGAACTCAAAGAGAGGCAACATCCCCATGTTACATGGAGTCACCGTCTCTAGAGCTCAATGTCCCCAATCTTGTGAAGAGAGGGAGCGTATGAATGGGATCCCATATGCATCAGCCATCAGATCCATCATGTATGCTATGTTGTGCACATGCCCAGATGTCTCGTATGCCCTCAGCATGACGAGCATGTACCAGTCAGATCCTGTTGATGCTCACTAGACAGCCATAAAGAACATCCTCAAGTACTTACGAAGGACTAAGAATCAGTTCCTTGTATACGGCGGTGAGGAAGAATTGGTTGTAAGGGGTTACACCGATGCAAGCTTCCAAACCGACAAAGATGATTATAGATCGCAATCAGGATTTGTATTTCTCCTAAACAATGGAGATGTGAGCTATAAGAGTTCCAAGCAAGAAACAATTGCCAATTCTACTACAGAGGCCGAGTATATTGCTGCTTCACATGCAGCAAAGGACGCTGTGTGGATCAGGAAGTTTATCACTGAACTTGGTGTAGTTCCTAGTAGCTGTGATGCAGTTCAGCTTTATTGTGACAATAATGGAGCTATTGCTCAAGCTAAGGAACCCAGATCACATCAGCGGTCCAAGCACATACTACAGTGCTTCCATCTCATATGAGATATTGTACATCGAGGAGATGTGAAGATTTGCAAAGTACCAACTGAAGACAACATAGATGATCCACTCACTAAGGCCCTTTATCAACAGAAGCATGATGGTCATGCTAGGTCACAAGGACTGAGGTTCCTAGGTGACTGGCTCTAAGTGCAAGTGGGAGTCTGTTGGTATGTATGCCCATAGATAAATTCATGTGATGATTGTAATGGGATACTTTTTAAATGATTTGAATAATAATAAAGGCAATTTCTGGTCTATATGTTTAACTATTTCTGAGATGATAGTATAACATGATAGATGTCTAAAGAAATGTTTTACTCAATGACGTATGCGTTTAGGTTCAGGACCTAAACGATGAGATCATATGGATGTTAAGAGTATACATTCTTATTTAGTCCCTAGTTGATTGTTATTCTGGAAATAACCATAGACATCAATAACACTAAAGACTAGATTGTGTGTTGATTGATGACAGAATCTCATTAGTCATGATATAGTGATATCAAACCAAGCACATAGGTACTTGTTAGAGAACAAGTGTACCAGACAGATCCATCGTGAGAGTGACACATGGAACCATGATTTGGTAGTCACAGTCAACTCTCACAGTGATGGTGGTGAATGTGATTCTTCGACCTAAAATCACTACACTCAACACATGTCGTTGGGTACACTTTGACATCATCAAACGCAGTCTTGAAACATGGGATGTTATAAAGGTGACGATTGGGTGACTTTAACACATGGGGCTTTTGAGGGGTGAGTGATAGATATGGAATTTGTCCCTCCTAAGGGAGTTTAATGTCCATGGACACTTGATGAGTAGGATTGAGAAAGGCATGTGCATGCACGTGTGAATCAATATGTGATATTGATGTCACACACATCTCGCCCAGTCTACTCTGAGATCAAGGAAATGGATGAACGTTGAAAGGATGACTGTACCATGCCTTGAGTTCTTTCAAGACATTAGCGACAAAGGAATTGTACATTCACTGTAACACCATTCATGAATTGTAGGAGTGAAAGTTTTTCTCCAACTTTCTATTTCACTTAGGTAGCATTGATGTGTGACTAGGCACCGCTATTTTCTTGTGAAGTCATAAGTGTTATGGACTTTCACTATCAACGTGAAATGGACCTGCAGGGTCACACACATAGGATTTAACCTGGAAGAGGAGTTTATCCACAAATGATGTTTAGATTGATTACTAAAGGAGTTTATTAGTTGAATTAAACACTCAGTTGATTGATAGCTCAAAATCATAGTGTTCAAGGTGTTGGACCAATTGATTAGAGTATTGGATTGATTGAACCTGTGATTGACTGATTTTGTACAATCTGCACTTCCAACCGATCGGCTCTTGAGATGAACGTATCAGCTCAGGTTGGTGAACCAATCAGCTCAACAAGTGAGATGATCGGCTCATGTGCAATGATATGATTGGCTCAATTGTTGAACCGGTCAGCTCATGTAACCAACAAAGATCGTTTGGAAAGTCAATTTTGCAAATACAATTTGTTTCACTTATACAAATTCGATTTGGATAAGGATTAATATTTGATTAATCGGAAACAAATATGAAAGTCAATTTGAGTTGGACCAGGACCACGAACCGATCGGCTCAGGTGCTCCAAATGATCGGTTCAGTTGTGAACCGATCGGCTCAGTTGTGAACTGATCGGCTCAGATCACCAACTGACTGTTACAAGGTTGAAATGATCGGTTTAGGTGACACAGTTGGTTGTTTTGTGGAAAATCTCGAACCCTTCTACTCATGTTTAGTCCCACATTTCCCGAGGTAGAGAACCCTGTCCCATGACCCTCCTATATATAGGGGTATTGGGGGATTCTCAAAGTACAACTCAGGACACCAGTTGCTCTGCAAAGTTGTCATTCTCTATGGTTTTGGTAACTGAGAGAGCCCGAGCAAGTGCTACCCAATAAGGGAGGCATAGCAAGGGAAAGACAACTGCAGAAAGGCAACTGGTTGCAGGAGAGTCTATTGGTGACTAGTACGCTGACAAAAGGGTGTGAATCCTTCCGATTCTATGTAGAACAAGGAGATCGGAGTTCTAGGCCGTCCGTGTGGACGACTGCAGAGGCGGTCGACTTCTGCCGCTCAGAGGACAACTGTCAATCCTGACAGTCCTGGTGAGACCAAGAGCTGCTCAGACACTGTCCAAGATCGGAGGTGAAGACCGCGCAAGTCATGAGGTAACGTCACTGTGCAAGCCTCGGGACAAGGTATGCCTCCACAAACCATCCTTCCTATTGTATAGATGTTGACGTGATTCCTTTATTCTGGGTTTGGGAGAAGAAATTTTTTGTTTCCGTTGCCTTCTCTGTCTCCCCTAAAACCCAACAATGGATTGTTCTATGAGATCAAGAAAGTGAATGAACATTGACAGGATGACTGTTCCATGCCTCGAGTTCATTCGGGATATTCGTGACAAAAGAATTATACATTCACTGTAACACCATTCATGGATTGTAGGATTGAAAGTTGTTCTCCAACTTTCCTTTTCACTTGGGTAGAACTGATGTGTGACTAGGCACCGCTCTTTTCTTGTGAAGTCATAAGTGTTATGGACTTTCACTGCCAACGTGAAATGAACCTACATGGTCACACACATAGGATTTAACCTGGAAGAGGAGTTTATCCACAAATGATGTTTAGATTGATTAATAAAGGAGTTTAGTAGTTCAATTAAACACTCAATCAATTGATATCTCAGTATCATAGTGTTCAAGGTGTGGACCGATTGATTAGAGTATCAGATTGGTTGAAACTACAATTGACTGATTTGCACAGTCTGCTGCACCAACCTATCGGCTCATAGGGATGAACCGATCGACTCAGGTTGGTGAATCGGTCGACTCAAAGTAATGAGACGATCAACTCATGTGTCATGAAATGATCGGCTCAATTGTTGAACCGGTCGATTCATGGACCAAACGAGATCATTTGGAAAGTCAGAAGACTATTTTGCAAATACAATTTGTTTCACTTGTACAAATTCAATTTGGACAAGGATTAATATTTGATTAGTTGGAAACAAATATGAAAGTCAATTTGAGTTGGACCAGGACCATGAACTAATTGATTGAGGTGTGAATTGATCGGTTCAGGTCCCCAACCGACCGTTTCATGCATGAAACGATCGGTTCAACTAACACAGTTGGTTGTTTTGTGGAAAATCTCGAATCCTTCTACTCGTGCTTTAATCCCGCATTGCCCGGGGTAGAGAACCATGTCCCATGACCCTCCTATATATAGGGGGTACCGGGGGCTTCTTAGATACAACAACTCAGAACACCAGTTGCTCTTCAAAGCTATCGTTCTCTCTGGTTGTGGTAACTGAGAGAGCCCGAGCAAGTGCTACCCGATAAGGGAGGTACAACAAGGGAAAGACAACTGCAGAAAAGCGACTAGTGGCAGGAGAGTGTGTCGATGACTAGTGCGCTGACAGGAGGGTGCGACTCCTTCTGATTCCTTATGGGACAAGGATATCGGAGTTCTAGGTGGTCCATGTGGACTACATCAGAAGCGGGAGATTTCTACTACTCGGAGGACAACTATCAATCTCGACAGTCCCAGTGAGACCAGGAGCTGTAGAGACATTGTCCAAGAGTAGAGGTGAAGACCGTGAAAGCCATGAGGTAACGTCGTCGAGCAAGCCTCGGGACAAGGTATGTCTCTACAAACCATCCTTCCTACTGTATAGACGTTGACATGATTCCTTTATTTTGGGTTTGGGAGAAGAAAATTTTTGTTTCCACTACCTTCTCTGTCTCCCCTAAAACCCAACAGTGGTATCATAGCCACGTCAACTACTCTATACTTTAGGATTATCGATGTGATCGATTTTGGTTTGTCGCCTTTATTTATTGCATACGATGTGAATAAATTGGCTTTGTTCATGTCAAATCCTAAATCCACAAATCCCAATATACATATATGATATGTATAATGAATGCACTCGATATGCGTCACCCTTAAATGAGTTTTGTGGTGGATGTATAGCATGGTTATGGCCAATAAACCCTATGTGTGTGTGCTTGGTTGTATGTGGTTGCTTGTATCTCGATCTGCACACTGATTCCCTACCTCCTTATTCCTGATGTAACTCGAGATAACTCGAGGTTTCTTTCCTACCTTTTCTCCCCCAAATGTAACTCAGGGCTTCCCAATACAAATGTAAAATAGGATAGATCTTTTATTTTCTATTATGTCAAAGAACAACAGACAATCTGACAACAACTGAGATGATCAGTTCAAGGAGTGAAACGATCGGTTGGCGATCCAGACGACCAGTTCGAGGAACAAGATGATCATGTGGTGGCCATAAGGAGATGCACGATGACCAGGAAAACCGATCGGTTGGAGGAGCCCACTGATTGGCAGGTGGCACCCAACCGACCAGCCTAATGGCGAGTCGATCAATCATGGAGATGAGTTGATCAAACCCAGAACGGAAAAGCACAAAGCTCATATTGTACAAGTTTCATGTGATGTAGACCTAGATGACTGTGATTCCTCTTGGCTCGAGGAATCACATTAGGATGGCCATAATCATTGCTTTATCATTTCACATGTTTTCTATGGGATATAACATGTATATGATACGTACTATGTATTGTGGTGATTGGATATGTATATGTACCTATAAAACCAAATCCCTCATCTAAATATTAAGTCTTTTACACCTTCCATTAGCGACACACATGAAAAACTTGATCGACCAAGCATAGGTTATGCCAAAGCGTGGTGCCCCATCTATCTCATGGAAGTGTGAAGGGTGAACATGTAGGTTCTGCCAAAGCAGGGTGCATGTTTATTATGTCAGATTTTGGGATAGACTTAACTGGTGATTCTTAGAGCATCTAAGCCTAGATGCAAGGAATGTTCATGTTAAGGTGTTGCGCATGTTCATTCATCAAGAGTTGCATATGATGCAATTGGCATGATGGCCTACCTAAATAGTCAAGATTATGGGCGATCAACCAAAGCTGACTCATGACTTGATGAAATATGGATCTTGACCCACTAGAAGGTTGTACGATGGAGTCTTCCAAATTGATGGTGAGGGCTATCAATTTGAACAAAAATAGTGGGAGCGATAATTAATTAAAGTCCTAATTCTATCGTCAACTTTTCAAATCAATCAAATAAGTTAAAACTAAGTTTTGGACTAAATTTTATATATTTCCTTTTATGGTACAAATGAAAACAAACAACAATCACTTTTCATTACGATCGGTCCTTGAAAAGGACAAGCTGAATGGGACTAACTTCCACGACTGGTTTAGGACATTGAGAATTGTTCTTACTCAAGAATGAAAGCTCTATGTCCTGGATACTCCAGCTCCAGAGGAACTTGCTCCTACCACACCAAAGGCAGAAAAGGATGCTTATAAGAAGCATTCTGAAGATGCCATTGATGCAATGTGCTTGATGTTGTGCTCCATGAACCACGAGTTGCAGAGACAATATGAGAACATGGGTGTCATTGAGATGATTCAACATCTCAAGAACATGTATGAAGATCAAGAACGACAAGAGAGATATGATGTCTCCAGGGCATTGTTCAAGTGTGTCATGACAGAAGGAGATCCAGTTGGTCCTCACATGCTCAAAATGATTGGGTATGTGGAGAACCTGACAAGACTGGGTTTCCCTTGAGCCAAGAGTTGGCTACTGATGTGATACTGCAATCATTGCGAGAATCCTATAGTCAGTTTGTGATGAACTACAACATAAACAACTTTGACAAGCCGTTGGTAGAGTTATTGGGAATGTTGAGGACAACTGAAGAACATATGAAGAAGGACAAGCCTAAGTCTGTGATGATGATCAACAACAAGAAAGGCAAGTCCAAGCGCAAGGGCAAGGGCAAGGCTAAGAAAGGTTCTGATGCTAGCCAGCAGCCCAAGTCGTCTTCAACTCTCAAGGCCAAGGGAGGCGTGACCAAGAGAGGCAATTGCCACCATTGTCAAAAGTTAGGACATTGGAAAAGGAATTGTTCACTCTATCTGGAAGAACTAAAGAAGAATGAGGCGACAGACGTCTCCACCTGAAGGTTTCATCAAATGAACTTATAACACTTTTAAGGTATATGATACCAAGATATAAAGTGTAAAGCACCCAATACATGGGGCAACTATTGCCACCATTAATAGGAGTACTTTAGTTTATTTTCAGCCTTGAAGGCATGTAATAGAGTTATGAACTACTATTTCATATTTGCCAATGAAAAGAAACACCTTAATTTTTGCATATTGTATGAAAATGATAGCAATTAATAAAGTTGATGTTTCATTTTCAAAGATATGATCTTTATGGCAATTCCTTGTTTATCTTGTGGTACTTGGTATGCATAAGATAAAATGATACCTAAAAGTTATTGATAACTCAAACAATCAAATTAGCATAAATCATGAGAAATTCATTTCTAGTTTCCATATGATGGATAAATCTTGACTCTTTTGGTTAGAGAACCAGTAAGAGACATGAATCTCTTAGACATGATTAATCAATCTTCACAAGTGGTAGTGGGAGAATGATTATCCTATTAGGTATAATACATGTGATGTATTTACATACCTATTAGAGTTAATTCTAGTTCTTCAAACAATGTTTAGAGAAATACCAATATGAATATCTTGAAGTGTTCAAGAATATCATAGATGAAGTACGAATTTGGTAAAGTGTTAATTCCTGATGAGATCAATGAATGAAATACTTAGACCAAATGTTTGAGAACCTTATGAGTGATTATGATAGTGTATCATAGTGAGCTCGTGATTAAGGCATGGTGATGTGTAAATCAAAATGGGTCATACTCTAAGGAGTTAGAGGATGATTATCAAATAACTAATTTCTTCTTAAATAAAGAATACCCCACACTGATAAAGGACATTAAGAATCACAAGGAGTTGTGAGTTCTTATATCCTTGATAGATACACCTCGATTATCTATGTGATGATTTGGTCATGTGATGAGTCAACTATCTAGATGAATATGAGGAACCAGATTTTGAGTTATGGTTTGTGACCATTACATCCTAAATGACTTCCATGTGAACCATAAGGCATAACCTTGATGGTACCACCCATTGGGATGAAATCCATAAGTGTGAATGAGTCTTAAGCATTAAGACACATGTATAACATTTTGAGAAGGATGATGCTTGTTAATTTCAACTGAATGACTAAGAGATTTGGCATATGGATACTAAAACCACATTCCTATGAGGAATAAAACAAGGATGTGTACATGACACAACCTATAAGGTTTATGAATCCATTAATGCAAATGAAGTCTATAAATTGCAATGGACTAATCAATGTGATTGATTAAGTACAAGCAACTCAGAGCTGGATTTTTACTTTGATGGTATAGTTAAAGGGTTTGACTGATATGTCAAAGATAAAGAAGGGATCTATGATTTAGTGGGAGCGTATTTGCATTCTACATGTTGATGAGGAATGAGATGTTCTAAGAATGGAATTCTTTGTGGAAATTATCTTTAGGGAAGATAGAGACATTTCCTATGTGATAGGAACAGAGATCTATAGAGATAGTTCTCGAAAACCTCTTGACCTAAAAAGAGAGAGCATACATTGGCAATCTATACTGAAGGGTTCACTGTGCACAGATTCAGTGGGAGAAAACTTATCCATATTACATGGAGTTAGTATCCCAAGGACAAGTATCCAACTCTTATGAAGAATGGAAACACTAAGAATAGATATGGATCTATCATGTATGTAATCATCCCATTATCTTGCATGTATGGACATAGCAAGAATAAAATGCATTCATCATCTTATATGTAGGACATGACAATATGATGTGCTCATCTTCATAACTCGTATGTGGGACGTGACGAGTGGATGTCTGTCTAGTTCCAATAAGGGTTACTCGAATACCATAAGAGCTTGATAAGTACTTGAGAAGTACTTGTTCTATGGAAATAAGGAAGGGTTAACTGTAAAGAGTTACATTGATGAGAACTTCCAAAAAGGACAGAAAATTAATCGCAAAATATATATGGGATATATAAAAGTGAATGTCTGTTGAAAACTGGAAACGTTCCAATAAATCCATTTAAAAGGAAAAGTCATGTATTTATGTGTTAGAGAACATTAGTGGATGTTATATGGATCTAGAAGTTCATGAGATGAACTTATAGTTATTCTGGTCATTGATGACAAATAAGGAATACTTGGTCATGTAATGTGGGTAAAGGTTAGCAAAGGAATACTAGATCACATATTACGGCAACTTCATCTCATACATGTGATGTACAATGAAGAGATGAGAGACTTGCAGTTAATACCGACTTTGGCAAGGTGTTGCCATAACTCACTATGCTAGCATTAGACCACAGTAACATGTGGGACATGTTTGAAGTGAAAAACCACTAGAGGGGGGGTGAATAGGGTTTAAACAAATTTAACAATAATTTAACTCAAACAACCACAAATGAGAAATCAAGGAGACAAGGGGTTTAGAGTGGTTCCAACCTTAGCAAATACTAAGGTTGTCAGTCCACTACCCAGTTGCTTACCCAACTGGGATTTTGAAAGTATCAATTTTATTACCTTCACAAGGAATTACACAAAATACAATACTTTCTTACATCCCTTGAACAACCTTCACTTGAAGTAGATGCACCAACCCGAGGTATCCTTCTTGAAGTAACTCCAAGCTCCCCCTTGAAGTAGCCTTCCTCTTTAGAAGTAACCTCCCGTTGCACCAGCCTTCTTGAAGTAGCTCAAGGTCCCCTTCTTCACCAAGAAGATCTCCAACCTCTCCAATCTGCAGCCTCCAACCTAGGAGTAGCAAGGAGAGTACAAACAATAATAGTGAACAAGAAAGGAAAAAGGAAATTACAACTTATCCTTTGAAGCACAAGGCTTGATTTGCCTAGATCAAGCGTGTAGATCTCCTAACCAATGTGTATGTAATTGTGATTGCTGTGGATAGGAGATGCTAGCCTATAGGACACGAAATTTGAGCTGAGAGAAGAAGTATCCAGTTGTCAATATGCTCAATTGATCACAAACAGGTTGCTCAATGTAAGTGTATGCTCAAAGATTGCTCAAGTGTAAAAACAAGTGAGTTTAGGTGTCCTAAGGCATGTCCTATTTATAGGAATGTCCTACAAGTGCTTAAGGACGTTCTAGACACTTTCTAGGGGTTTCTAAGTGCTTAACTAGCCGTTAGGTATAAGTTAGTTGCTTTAACAACGGCTAGTTAATTAATTCTACAGTTGCTGTCAGAGTCCATCTCGGTCGAGAAGTGGTCGACCGAGATACCTACTCGGTCGAAGTTTTGTCGACCGACTGGCTCTCTGGATCAAGTGTTTTGCAACGTTTATCTCCAACTGCCAATTACCTTGTCAGCTGTGTCTAACGGCTACTTGGGTCTTTCTCGGTCGAGAAGTTTGTCGACCGAGAGTGTCTCGGTCGAGGAATTTGTCGACCGAGATAGACCCTGTTTCAATGTTTCAAATAAAGACATTAAGTGTGTGTATGAGTGTGCATATGTGACACTATTGAAGGAGATGGCCTATCTAAATGTGGTGTTTATCTAGGGAAGATCTAACACTTGATTTACATGAAGTCTAAGTACTTGTACATTATATATTTGTACAAGTTTACAATTGATTACATTTCATGACATTTACAATCATTCAAGCATATAGATTCCCTAGTGCTTTGTCATTCACCTTATTCCTGCAACACTCAAGTAACATGTTAGATCAACAAGAATGAAATGTTTGTCATTATCAAAACAAAGGGATTTACAGATGTCCATTTAGCCAACAATCTCCCCCTTTTTGAAGATGACAAACATTTCCTAAATATAAAATATAAAACATGTGAGTTTCATACCTGAAGATTACCTTTGTAAATTTCTTGTCTTGTTTATAAAATGTGTGCTTATTATTCCCCATGAATTATGGAACATGAAATCCAATTCTTTAGGGAATATAGAAACTTTCAATGTAAAGCCAAGAGTTTGTTTATGAAACTCATTGATTGAGTTTTGCATTTATATTTATTTCTCCCCCTTTGTCATTTCAAAAAGATATCTGTTAAAAAGAAAAACTCCCCCTTAATTAGATGTCTCGTCAATTTCAAAAAAATGTCCATTAAAAGCCAAAATGATGCAAATAAACGACATTGTTAAGAAGCACAAATATCAAAGAAAACATCTTCCAAAGGAGTGATAAGCAATTGCTTCCTTATTTTGTTGAATTGGTCTAGTGGAAGCGGTTTTGTAAAAATATCAGCCAATTGATCTTCCGTATCAACATGATGAAGGGAAACATGATTCTTAGAAATATGATCCCTTAAAAAGTGATGACGGATTTCAATATGTTTAGCTCGACTGTGTAAAATGGGATTGTGTGCTAAGTTTATAGCGCTTATGTTGTCACAAAAGATAGGCGTAGATGAAAGAGTAAAACCATAATTGTTTAACACTTGTTGCATATAAAGCACTTGAGCACAACAAGATCCGGCTGCCATATATTCAGCTTCAGTTGTAGAGTGGGCAACCGTGTTTTGTTTCTTGCTAAAGCAAGATATTAAAGCTCTCCCTAACAAGAAACAGCCACCACTAGTGCTCTTGCGATCAAGTCGACAACCAGCATAATCAGCATCAGTATAAGCTTTAAAATCCAAGGATTGTCCTTTTGGATACCATAAACCAAAACATGTAGTGCCGGCTAAGTATCGAAGAATTCGTTTAACTGCTTGAAAATGAGAGTGCATAGGTTGCGATTGAAATCGAGCACAAAGACCAATAGAAAACATGATGTCCAGTCTAGAAGCAGTTAAGTAAAGCAAACTACCAATCATGGCTCTATATAAGGAATCATCAATAGGTTCCCCATTTTCATCCTTATCAATCTTAATAGAAGTGGCCATAGGAGTAGTAGCATGTTTGCACTGATCCATCCCAAAACGTTTTAAGAGTTCTTTAGTATACTTTTCTTGGCTTATAAAGATCCCGGCAGGGGTTTGTTTAATTTGGAAACCAAGAAAGAAGGTTAGTTCACCCATGAGGCTCATTTCAAATTCCTTTTGCATAATGTCACTGAATTGTGTGCACAACGATTCATTAGAAGCTCCAAAAATAATGTCATCAGCATATATTTGAACAACTAGAAAGTCAGATGTATATGTTTTGAAAAATAAAGTAGAATTTGAATTTCCAATAGAAAAACCATTATTAAAAAGATATGTCTTGAGCCTTTCATACCAGTTCCTAGGTGCTTGTTTTAAACCATAAAGTGCTTTCTTAAGTTTATAAACATAGTCACCTTTTTCTGGTATTTCAAAACCAGGTGGTTGGGCAACATATACTTCTTCTTGAATGATTCCGTTTAGAAATGCACTTTTTACATCCATTTGGTAAAGTTTGATGTTTTTATGTGCAGCAATAGCTAGTAACATTCTAATAGCTTCAAGTCTAGCTACTGGTGCATACGTTTCATCAAAATCTATTCCTTCTTGTTGATTATATCCTTGTGCTACTAACCGAGCTTTATTCCTTATTACTTCTCCTGCCTCATTTAGCTTATTCCTAAAAACCCATTTAGTTCCAATGATGGTTTTATCATGTGGTTTAGGAACTAAATCCCATACATCATTTTTAGTAAATTGGTTTAATTCTTTTTGCATTGCTATTATCCAATAGTCATCTTTAAGAGCTTCAAATATCTTCTTAGGTTCAATAATAGAAACAAAAGCCATGTTTGCAACATCCTTAAAGGAAGACCGAGTTTTTACTTTATCATTTGGATTTCCAATAATTAATTCTTGAGGATGATCCTTAATAAGTCTAGGTATAGTTTGTGTTTCAGCTTGGTTATTGTTTGTAGTATCTTTCTCACTATCATTTGGTATGTTTAAGTTTTCGAATTGATTAGTGAGATCAATTATTTCAAAATTTTCTGATTTGGACTCTTCATGAAAAGAGACATGAATAGATTCCTCAACTTTTCTAGAGATAGTGTTGTAGACTCTAAATGCTTTGCTAGAGATAGAATATCCCAAAAAAATGCTTTATGTGATTTAGAATCAAACTTATCTCTATCATCTTTGGTATTTAAAATATAGCATGTGGATCCAAAGGTATGAAAATAGTCAACTCTAGGTTTCTTAGAATGTATTATTTCATATGGAGTTTTCTTCAAATGGGAGTGAACAGTTACTCTATTTAACACATAGCATGCGGTGTTTACAGCTTCAGCCCAAAAGGTTTTGGGTGTGTTATGTTCGAGCATCATAGTTCTAGCCATTTCTTGTAATGATCGAATTTTCCTTTCAACTATGCCATTTTGTTGTGGAGTGCGTGGAGCAGAAAAATTGTGAGTGTACCCATGAGATGTGCAAAATTCTTCAAATACATGATTTTCAAATTCTCCACCATGATCACTTCTAATGGTACATATTTTGCTTTGTAATAGATTTTCAATCTTGGAACAAAATTTTATAAAAACATGAATAGTATCATCTTTGGTTGCAAGAAATTGTACCCATGTATATCTACTATAATCATCAACAATAACAAAACAATATCTTTTGCCACCAATAGATTGTGTCCTCATGGGTCCAAATAAATCCATATGAATTAATTCTAAAGATCTACTGGTGCTAAGTACATGTTTAGGTTTAAAAGAGGTTTTTGTTTGCTTTCCCAAAGTACATGGTTCACAGTTTTCAACTTGATCAAAGGATAAAGTAGGCAAACCACGAACAAGATCATATTTTACTAGTTTTTTGATAACATGTGAACTAGCATGTCCTAGCTTTTTATGCCATAGTTGTAAAGTATTTTCATTTGCAAGCAAGCATTTTTCTACTACAGATTTCATAGAGTTAGGTCTAAGAATATAAAGATTTCCAACTCTTTTTCCTTCATAGACAACATTTGTAGTGTTTTCTATTAACAATTTGCAGCAGTTTTTGTTAAATCGAACATCATATCCACTGTCACATAATTGACTAACACTTATCAAATTATGGTGCAAACCATCAACGAGTAGAACATTTTTTATTTCGAGGTTTGTACCAATATTACCTATTCCAACAATTTTACCTTTACCATTGTCTCCAAAGGTGACTGTTCCACTTTTCTTTTCTTCAAAAGTTTGAAATGCATCCTTGTTCCCGGTCATATGATTGGAACATCCACTGTCAACCACCCAATCCTGCATTAAAATGTAGGATTTGGTACCCATGTGATGGTCCGGTATGGTTAGAAGCATTTAATTACAGACTGAATAAAAAATTTGACTCAGAACTTCAGTCGGTCGACAACTGTTCGACCGACATCTCTCTCGGTCGGCTAATCGTCAATCGAGAAATTTGTTGTTTTGTTGCTGTAAATTTAATTTGTTACAGGCGTCTGGTCGGTCGACAAAAGTTCGACCGATTTTATGTTCGGTCGAAAATACTTTGACCGACCAAGTTTCTGTTTCAGTACAATATTTCAGAAAATTACCATAATGCACGAGACCTTTTATTAAGTTGAGATAAGACAATATAATTTGCAAAAATAAGCATTTGATCATATCTCAACTGTATTTTATTTGACTCTACTAAGTTTGGGATTTTGGGACCCAAACTAAGTCGGAATCCTTAGTCTTATAAGGACATGAAAATGAATTATGTCCAAGACGTAGACAAAAATGACAAGTAATAGAATCAACTTCATTTCTTTTTCTAGGAATTGTATTCTTAGGTACAAACATAATCTGAGTCTTAGATGCTGTAATTTTTCTGGGTTGATTTTTCTTTGGAGCATATCCCAAACCTTTTCTTCCATTGAAACTAGAGGAGATTTTCAGAATGTTATCAAGGATATCTTTTCTTCTTAAATCATGTAGGTTTCTTTGTAGCTTACCAATGTCATCCTTCTTCTTGTGTAAATTTTTTCTTGCTTGATCTAAATCAGATAATAGGGAGTCTCTTTCTTTTACAACATTGTCATAGTCTAGATGGTTACACAGAATTGGTTGAGTCTGAAAATAATTTAGTTTAGCTAACAATTCAGTCTTTTCTTGAGAGAGAAGATCAACATTTGTTTCTAGAGTGAGTAGCTTTCTAGTGCAGTCATTTAAAGTTGTTTTTAAAGACAGATTCTCAAGATCAATGTTGTTCTTTTCAGAAGAGAGATCATTTAATTTAGCATATAGCTCATCATTTGTTTTGATAACCTTCTTTAGTTTCTTCTTGACATCAACGTACTTATCATGAGTTTCTTGTAGACTAGTAATTAACTCTTCTTTAGGAAGATCAAGAAGGCTTACCTCGTGAGAGTCTTCATCATCTTCTCTTGCCATTAGACATTCCACCTTTTCTTCTCCGCTTTCACTTTCACTTGACTCGTCCCATGCAGCTTTATAGGCTTTTTCTCCCTTCTTCTTGTGTGAGCTTTTCTTTCCTTTCTTTGCTTTAGGACATTCATTTTTGAGATGTCCTTTCTTTCCACACTCAAAGCACCTAGGAGGGGAAGAAGAACTAGAAATTTTGTTAGACTTAAATCTTTTATATTTCTTACCATTGATGATCAAGGCTTCTTCCCCTTCTTCTTCACTTGACTCCTCACTTTCTGGTGTGATGATCTTTGAAGCTTTTAGAGCCATATCCTTCTTCTTTCCTTGTTGAAGTTCACGTTCTCTTCTTTCTTCCTCTTCTAGGGTTGCTTCATGAGCTTCTAGATTGCCAATGAGTTGCTCCATTTTCAGTCGACTGAGGTCATTAGCTTCTTCAATGGCTGTCACCTTAGGCTTGTATTTAGGAGGAAGTGATTGAAGGATTTTTGATACCTGATCTTCTTCAAGAACAGTTTTTCCTAGGGCATTTAAACCATTAACAATAGAAGAGAATTTTGCAAACATTTCACTAATAGATTCATTTGGATCCATACGGAAGTGTTCAAACTTTTGTTTAAGCATACTAATCTTAGAATTCTTGACTTGAACCGTACCTTCATAAGTTATGGACAATCTATGCCAAATGTCATAGGTTGTGTCACAGTTTGATATTCTATTAAATTCTCCTACTGAAATTGAACAATATAAAATGCTTACAGCTTTGGCATTCATTTGAGCCAACTTTACCGTATTTGCAACCCACTCTGCATATTGTGTTTGAGGAAGCTCGTATGGGGTTGAAACCATCCTCCATAAGTCCCAATTGATGCCTTGGAAGTAGAACTGCATCCTTCTCTTCCAATATGTGTAGTTTGTTCCATCAAACGCTGGAGGTCTAGCAACAAGTGTCCCTTCAAGGTTAAGGTTGTTAAGCACCCCGTCACCCATTCTTCAAGACCTTGTTAAGGTTCCTTGAAGCCTGCTCTGATACCAATTGAAAAACCACTAGAGGGGGTGAATAGGGTTTTAAACTAATTTAACAATAATTTAACTCAAACAACTACAAATGAGAAATCAAGAAGGAGACAAGGGGTTTAGAGTGGTTCCAACCTTAGCAAATACTAAGGTTGTCAGTCCACTACCCGGTTGCTTACCCAACCGGGATTTTGAAAGTATCAATTTTATTACCTTCACAAGGAATTACGCAAAATACAATACTTTCTTACATCCCTTAAACAACCTTCACTTGAAGTAGATGCACCAACCCGAGGTATCCTTCTTGAAGTAACTCCAAGCTCCCCCTTGAAGTAGCCTTCCTCTTTATAAGTAATCTCCCGTTGCACCAGCCTTCTTGAAGTAGCTCAAGGTCCCCTTCTTCACCAAGAAGATCTCCAACCTCTCCAATCCGCAGCCTCCAACCTAGGAGTAGCAAGGAGAGTACAAACAATAATAGTGAACAAGAAAGGAAAAAGGAAATTACAACTTATCCTTTGAAGCACAAGGCTTGATTTGCCTAGATCAAGCGTGTAGATCTCCTAACCAATGTGTATGTAATTGTGATTGCTGTGGATAGGAGATGCTAGCCTATAGGACACGAAATTTGAGCTGAGAGAAGAAGTAGCCAGTTGTCAATATGCTCAATTGCTCACAAACACGTTTGTCAATGTAAGTGTATGCTCAAAGATTGCTCAAGTGTGAAAACAAGTGAGTTTAGGTGTCCTAAGGCATGTCCTATTTATAGGAATGTCCTACAAGTGCTTAAGGACGTTCTAGACACTTTCTAGGGGTTTCTAAGTGCTTAACTAGCCGTTAGGTATAAGTTAGTTGCTTTAACAACGGCTAGTTAATTAATTCTGCAGTTGCTGTCAGAGTCCATCTCGGTCGAGAAGTGGTCGACCGAGATACCTACTCGGTCGAATTTTTGTCGACCGACTGGCTCTCTGGATCAAGTGTTTTGCAACGTTTATCTCCAACTGCCAACTACCTTGTCAGCTGTGTCTAACGGCTACTTGGGTCTTTCTCGGTCGAGAAGTTTTTCGACCGAGAGTGTCTGGGTCGAGGAATTTGTCGACCGAGATAGACCCTGTTTCAATGTTTCAAATAAAGACATTAAGTGTGTGTATGAGTGTGCATATGTGACACTATTGAAGGAGATGACCTATCTAAATGTGATGTTTAGCTAGGGAAGATCTAACGCTTGATTTACATGAAGTCTAAGTACTTGTACATTATATATTTCTACAAGTTTACAATTGATTACATTTCATGACATTTACAATCATTCAAGCATATAGATTCCCTAGTGCTTTGTCATTCACCTTATTCCTGCAACACTCAAGTAGCATGTTAGATCAACAAGAATGAAATGTTTGTCATTATCAAAACAAAGGGATTTACATATGTCCATTTAGCCAACATGAAGATCACTAAGAATATGATTCATGGGTGATTGACTCGTAGTGCAAGTGGGAGTCTGTTGGTATGTATGCCCTGAGATCCAATCATGGGATGATTGGTGGGATACATTAAGATTGATTTGATAAACATCAAAGGCGAGCTTCCAATTCTTTCTGGTTCAGTCATATGAGATAATGATAGAACAAATTGAATGTCTAGAGAACAATACTCAATGACGTATGCTTTCAGGTTCAGGACCTGAACGATGAGATCATACGGATGCTAAGAGTTTGTACATTCTTAATATGTCCCTAGTCGGATGTCATTATGGAAGGTAGATAGACAACAATGACACATAAGACTAGATTGTGGTGTTGGTTGATGACAGAATCTCATTAGTCATGATATGGAGATATCAAACCAAACACATATGTACTTGTTAGAGAACAAGCATACCAGACAGACCCATCGTGAGTTTGACACATGGAACCATGACATGGTAGTCACAGTCAGTTCTCACAGTGATGGTGGTGAGTGTGATTCTTTGACTTGAAATCACTACACTCAACACATGTCGTTGGGTACACTTTGACATCATCAAACACAGTCCTGAAACATGGGTTGTTATAAAGGTGATGATTAGGTGGCTTTGACACATGGGGCTTTTGAGGGGTGAGTGATAGATATGGGATTTGTCCCTCCTGAGGGAGTTTGATATCCATGGCCACTTGATGAGTAGGATTGAGATAGGTGTGCATGCATGTGTGAATCAGTATGTGATATTGATGTTATACATATCTTGTCCAATCTACTCTGAGATGAAGAAAGTGAATGAATGTTGATAGGATGACTGTTCCATGCCTCGAGTTCATTCGGGATATCAGTGACAAAGGAATTATACATTCACCGTAACACCATTCACGGATTGTAGGATTGAAAGTTGTTCTCTAACTTTCCTTTTCACTTGGGTAGCACTGATGTGTGACTAGGCACCACTCTTTGCTTGTGAAGTCATAAGTGTTATGGACTTTCAGTGCCAACGTGAAATAGACCTGCAAGGTCACACACATAGGATTTAACCTGGAAGAGGAGTTTATGCACAAATGATGCTTAGATTGATTACTAAAGGAGTTTAGTAGTTCAATTAAACACTCAATCAATTGATAGCTTAGTATCATAGTGTTCAAGGTGTTGGACCGATGATTAGAGTATCAGATTAGTTGAAGTTGCAATTGACTGATTTGCACAGTCTGCTGCACCAACCGATCAACTCATAGGGTTGAACCGATCAGCTCAGGTTGGTGAACATGTCAACTGAAAGTAATGAGATGACCGACTCATGTGTCATGAAACGATCGATTCAATTGTTGAACTGGTCGATTTGTGGACCAATCGAGATCATTTGGAAAATCAAAAGACTATTTTGCAAATACAATTTGTTTCATTTGTACAAATTCAATTTGCACAAGGATTAATATTTGATTAGTTGGAAACAAATATGAAAGTCAAATTGAGTTGGAATAGGACCACAAACCTATCGGTTGAGGTGTGAACCGATCGGCTCAGGTCCCCAACCGACCGTTTCATGCATGAAATGATCGGTTCAGCTGACGCAGTTGGTTGTTTTTTGGAAAATCTCGAATCCTTCTACTCCTGCTTTTATCCCGCATTCCTAGGGGTAGAAAACCCTATCCCACGACCCTCATATATATAGGGGGTACTGGGGGCTTCTCAGATACAACAACTCAGATACTAGTTGCTCTACAAAGTTGTCGTTCTCTTTGGTTGTGGTAACCGAGAGAGCCCGAGCAAGTGCTACCCGATAAGGGAGGCACATCAAGGGAAAGACAACTACAAAAAAGTGACTGGTGGCAGGAGAGTGTGTCGGTGTCTAGTGCACTAAGAGGAGGGTGCAACTCCTTCCGATTCCTTTTGGGACAAGGAGATCAGAGTTCCAGGTGGTCTGTGTAGACTACTTTAGAGGCGGGAGATTTCTGCTGCTCAGAGGACAACTATCAATCCCGACAGTCCCGGTAAGACTTGGAGCTGCACAGACACCATCCAAGATCCGAGGTGAAGACTGTGCAAGCCATGAGGTAACGTCACCAAGAAAGTCTCAGGACAAGGTATGTTTCTACAAACATCCTTCCTACTGTATAGACATTGACACAATTCCTTTATTCTGGGTTTGGGAGAAGAAAAATTTTGTTTCCGCTGCCTTCTCTGTCTCCCCTAAAACCCAACAGTGAGTGGTTGCACTTTTCACTCCACATTAATATGCGTGATAGAGGGCTAGGGGCATGACAAACAAAATATTTGGAACCAGAGGAATACATGTAAAGTATTATGAGGACAAATCCAAGATGCAAAGGCGGTCACAATTGTAAGAAACTAACCTTCCAAGAGATGTTCCCATCCAAGGGATGCAACCTTTCTCCATGGGCATGGATGTTACAAGAGCATTTTTTGTAAGTTTTAGCAGAGCGAGTGGCTGGTTTTTGTGCTATGCCCCTACTACACAAGGCCCTTCATGAGATGTAACAGCCTACATACTAATTGTATATAAAACAAAGGGGAGTACTTGGCCTATTCTGTTGGAGTACCTAGAGAGTCCACATCCCAAAAGTGAGTTTGTGCATGAGTGTTATGACCTCAACCTCCACTTGTGTGATAGGTTTATGTGTGCATGAAGTTGCAAATAATAAAGAGTTTTCCATTGAGACATTTTAATGTGTCCCCTTTCATTTCGTTATCCCTAAATTAAACTAAGTCAATAATATTAAGGTGAAGGGAGATCTTAGGATTGAGTTCCTATGATTCGTGTGGTTAAGCTTATGGGATTTTTGCAACTTCACATGGGATTTTCCCATAGGGTTGTTTCTTGTCAATTTTCTCACAAAAGGTTGTAGCAAGATCATGGTTAAGTTGTATGTTTTACACAGTTATGCTCATTCAAAATTTATGGTTTAGACCATTAGCTATGTAATATTTATGATTGTATAAGCAGATATTGGGCCAAGACGTCTAACTTTAAAAAATATTGATCCCATGTATAGGTATGCCCTGTATAAACAAAATGCAAACATGTTGGAACAAGTGGCAAAAAACATACCCAAAAGATTGAGTATAATTGAATTATAAAGTTGTTTCTTTTATGAAAGAAAAAGTTGCATAACTAATGCTTCAATATGTGCTCAAACTAGAGAGTATCACAAAATAAAACTATTTTATTCCAATGAAGCACATTTGATGCGTGACTTATAAATAAAACCACTTAATCACAATGCTTCAAACATCATACTCTTAAAATAGTTGAAACAAAATTTTTGAACATTATGTGAATAAGATAATCTAGATAGCTTCATTAGTAAAGAAACGATATCATTTGCAAATATATAAACTATATTTGTAGGGGGGATTTGATCATTAGCATGACAAATGGTATGCAAAATTTTGTAAAATAATCACTTATAATGTTGAAAGTCATGAAAAATTTATGTGGTGGTACTATAACTTATAGTTGGAGCAGGTGTCATCATTATATAACCTTTTTTAGAAAATAAATTTGAGTAATATTATCATTCAATAAATCTTGATTAGGTGTAAAGACTTTGATTACTATATTTTAAACCAAGAATTTATATATTATCATTTAATTTTCAAAATAATTGAGAAGAAATTCAAGGTCTGTGGAATTTTTGACCAAAATATTTTTGTGGTTATAGAGACCATGGTCTTGACATTATTATCTCAAAGATAGTGAAAATGTCTCATAACTAAAAGTGTATTAGATGAGGAATCCCTCACATGTATAGAACTACACTAGCTTTTTTTTCATAAATAAAGTCATTAGATCAATATACTACTTGTGGTAGTAGGAACGATATGAAAAACAATTTTTTTTTGGAAAAGGGTAAATATTATTGCCAAAAAAGGATATAGAGAAAACTATACCCTACAAAACATTACATCAAGACTAAAAACTAACTGGATGGTAACTCTACAAAAGCCCCCAGAAAGTTTTGGATTGTACAGACAAGCCCTTTTCTAAGCCTTTTATGGAGTTCACAATTGCTCTCTAATCTCTCTACAAAAGATCTGTATCAACTGTGTTTCCATGGTTCTAACCTCCCCATGGATTCTCCTATTCCTTTCCCTCCATATCAAAAAACAAAAAAGGGTTAGGCATATGCCCCCAAAGCCCCTACAGAATGTAGAGCTACGAGAATCATTCCAAGTACTGATCTCCTGTATGGATAAGTTAACCACATTTGTCCACCCATTCTTGAGACAAATAGTCACCCATATGTACCTGGAGTAGCTACAGTTACCAAAACTTCAGTCATGACTTTCCTCTTCCCTATTGCAGAGGAAACAAATGGTGTCAAGATCTAAACCCCAACTGTGCATGTGATCCTTAGTGGTAAGCCTTTTTAGAATAGCTTTGTACGTGGTGGTGCTCCACTTATGAAACAATGAATATTTAATACTTACTATCTTCACTAGAAACAATGAAGATTAACATATGAATATTAAGTAGTTATGATTGTGTCACATGTGACATGTTACATAAGATCAAGACATTTTGTTTCATCAACCACCTAAGGTAATTTATCAATACGTATGTTAAGTTCATATATTTTATCTAATTTTCCCTTGTTAAGAAAAAGTATGTATTAAAAGAATTTAATCATCTAGGAAATATACTACTAACAATGTATTTCATGAAGGTGTTTGTCAAGAAAAAGAACTTATATTAGTCACACTAGAATTAGATGTGGGCCATCTAAGCTATTGTTTGATATTTGCTTTTATAAGGTGTGGTGGATAATAATAGTCTAGAAATGTAGAATATTACCAATGGAACAAGGAAATGAACTACTAACATTACACAACTTTGGGTACATTATTGCTTATGGATTCCAAATTGATTGGGTAGTGAGAGAACAAAACACTACAATAAGTGTGTGGATCCACTTTTTGGCTGATTCCCTTTTTCCTTAGAAAATTTTGTAATTTTATAAGGAATTTTTCGTGATACATAAGGATAACTCCATGTACATTTATTGTTCCCTTAACATTTTCTTAAGGATATACATAACATTCAAGTAAAATTAATGTTAGATTTCCATGGTCCATGGGTTTGGCTCTACCAAGGCCTAATATGTTCACTTTAGAGTGATAACTTTAACCTAAGTTAAGGTCATATGGATCATGCACATTCAGAAAATGTGCTCACATGTGCATTGTCCATGTGGGTTAGAGAACACAAGATATCATCTCAAATGGAGAGTTTTGAAGTGATTTGGATCCATACTAGTCATTAGCCTTTTCTTGTCCAGGTATCTTTCACATAGTTATGCATGATTTATCAAGGAAAGGAAACAGAACAAATATTGAACTTACTAAATTCTTCATACGAAACATATTTTATATCTGACTTAGGAAAGTAGATATAATGAATCTGACTCATAACATGACTTAGGATGCATTGTATATTAGAAATATATTCATGTTATGATCTAGTAAAATTGTTAATTCACAAGCATGACTCAAAAGAAAAGAGTCCAAAATTCTTCCATCATGAGATGTACCTAAT